>CALZFC010000027.1:2800000-3092500 GCA_945643635.1 Allodiplogaster sudhausi
TCTCTTGCTCTTTCCATATCTGGCTACTCAGACCTTCTCTCGCCCTCTATGGCTCATTCGACGGCTGACCCGTAAATCATCGTCCGCCAGCCAATCTCCTCCATGAAAACCGAGTCACAGATGCACATACACACACGTAAATAAAAAAAATATAATATAACTGATTGCTGGCCTTCTTTCATCCAAATGTGGGCACGAGTCATATAAATTTCATAATTTACAATTTGGTCTGTTTTCATATGGTAGGGCAAAAAAGCGCTCGCTGGAGCCAGCAGAGTCGTCGGTCTCGAATCGTTACAGTTCCTTTATTCATTTCACATTCTATCTCATCTTCTTTCTTTGTATCATCTCACTCTCCCTCACTCTCTCCCTCTTTACATCCCTCTCTATACCCTCTATCCCTCTCTCTATCCCTCCATTTCTCTCTCTCACTCTTTCCTTCTTTCTCTTCATCTCATCCTCTATCTCTATCTCTCTCTCCTCTCTCTCCCTCCCTCTCTGTCTCCCGTCATGAGCCCACACACACTCCAACCACACATATGCGTGGCGCCACTCCAAATTACCGGCTACTGTCCCGTATGCGAGAATTAGAGGCCTTGCCAATTTACGAGTATCTCTGTGCAGAGTTGGACAAAAAAAATTGCGCGGAGATTTTCAATAAGGATTCCGTGTGGTGATGCGAGAGATGTGGAAAGATTCAATGTGATGACATCAGAAATATATAGACTAGAGTGAAAGATTAAGCGAAGAGAGAGAGAGAGAGTTAAAGAGAGAGAGAGAGAGAGAGAGTTATAGAACGAAACAGATCCACTTTATAACTAGAGAGAGAGAGAGAAAGAGAGTGAGTGAGAAAAGAAAGACAATATCAGTCTCCGTCCGTGTGGGTGCTTGAATGAGAGTCATGCTAATGAGACAATTAGCCGTCATCATGAGCCACTCACACTCTTCTTTGCTTGCTCCTCGAATGGTTGATTTCCTTTTCCTCTCTGGCCTCTTATAGTTGTCGGTCCATTCATGACCCAGAGGGCACCCGGATCTTCTCTTCTTCAGAGAGAGAATGTTGTCTCCGGACTGCCAGCTGATTTGACCTCTCGCCTCAGGGGCCATTGATGCCAATGGCTTAGAATGGGCAATCCAATCCTCACCTCTATTTTCTCTTTTCCCTCTTTCTCTCTCTTTCTCTCTCTCTCTCTTTCTCTTTTGTCTCTCTCACTCGCTCTCTCAATTCTCTCTCACTATCTCCCTCTCTCTCCATCTGTCTCTCTCACTTCCTGCCTTTCGTCCTTTCCACTCTTATCTTTCTCACGTCCTCTCCTATCCCAGTCTGCTCTCTTGGGCACGAGATCACTCTCTCTCTCTCTCTCTCTCTCTGGTATGCCCAATAGAGAGGTGCAAGAAGTGGAAGCACCAGGGGCCAATCCTGGATACTTGATGAAGGGGAAGAGGGGCATGGAAATTGCTGGGATGGGAGAAAAAGCTGACAATGAGGAAGGTGGGGGGGGGGGAGAGAAAGAGTGTGAGAAAGTGAGAGAGAGAGTGAGAGAAAGAGTGAGAGAGAGTGAGAGAGTGAGAGAGAAAAAATGGGTTTCGCAAATCCAGGAGGAGATGTCTACGGAGTCTGACAGGCGCACGCGTGCTCGAGCCATGTCTTCACACTGACAGACACGGACAGCCGGGCTTCTCTTCTGACAGACGGGAGATGAGTTGAGCAGCTCGCGCGCGCTGATGCAAGGGAAGAGCGAGAGAGAGAGAGGGAGAGAGAGAGAAAGAGAAAGAGAGAGGTAGAGAGATAAGAGGGAAAAGACGAGGTAAAATAGAGAGAGAGAGAGAGAGAGAGAGAGAGAGAGAGGTAGAGATATAAGAGGTAAAATAGCGAGTGAGAAAGAAAGCTGAAGAGTTTTATCTCTATATCTCTATCTCTCTCTCTTTTTCTCTTTATCTCTCTCTCTCTCTCTCTCGAAACTTCCATCTCTTTATCTTCTCTCTTGCGCGCTAGTCTATTCTCTTCTATCATCCTTCTGAATCCTCTCTACCTCTTGCTTTTTCAATCTCTCTCTCTCTCTCTCTCTCTCTCTCTCTCTTTTCTCTCTCTCTCTCACTCTCTCTCTCTCTCCCTGCAACCCCGGAATGCAATATGTATCAGGTGGAGAGTAAAGTGGTGAGGATGCTCTCTTTCGAAACCCTTCGAGTAGCTTCCTCTGCCATTGTCCACGGGCACCACCAATTGGTAAGAGAAGACAAAAGGGAGGAGAGCACTGCTACTCTCGCATGTGCGTACTCTTGCGTAAGGCTAAGAAGTGGATTCATGGACAACCTTCTGGCGACTCTCTCTCTCTCTCTCTTTCTCTCTATATCTCTCACTATCTCTCACTATCCCTCTCTCTCTTTCTCTCTCTCTATCGTAATTTGTTCATCTTCAACATCTTTCGATACGCAAGTGTATTACATAGTACCGTCTGACTATGACATTCAGTGCTGCCTTTTTACTTTTGCACTGTGTCAATTTATATACCATTTCACCTGCCACCTGCTGTTCTTCACTCCTATCCTGTTGTCATGGCTCTCTTTCTCTCCGTCTCTCTTTTTCTGACTCTCTCGCCTTGCATGTCTCACTACTCTCCATCTTCATTCGAGACAATTCTCTCGACTCATCAGTTCTATTGTATTAAAGGCGGTATATTTAGGGAGAGAGAGATAGAGGTTGAGAGTGAAAGAGAGCAGAGAGAAGGAGAGAGAGAGAGAAAGAGAAAGAGAGAGAGAGAAATAAAAAGAAAGAGAGAATAAACAAAGACAGTAGCCTAGAGGCTAGCAGGATCAATTTGATCCTACCCGCTTTTTCTTCTCCCGCCATTCAACCAGTGAACGCAGAACACTCTATTATTTTTGGATAGAGTAGTCGCGAAAGGTTGTCATCAACAATGGTCGGGAGAGAGCTAGAAGAAAAATGTGTAAGAGAGAGAGAGAAAGAGAGAGAGAGAGAGAGAGAGAGAGAGAGAGAGGAAACGGGAGCGAGGATCAGAGAGATAGAGAGAATGAGAAAGAGAAAGTGAAAGAGAATGTATGTGAGAGAGAATGAGAGAGAGAGAGAGAAGGAGAGCGAGACAGAGAGAAAAAGAGAATTCTGAAAGAGAGTGAACTATGAGCTCTCTCCTCCCTCCAGGCTGCCCTAATGCATATAAGACAGTGAGAATTAAAAAGTTTGGTTTTTTTCTGCAATTTTCAGTTTTGCTGTTATTTTTGGCAAGCTAATTTGCCAGTTTTCAACCCCAGTTATCATGCCATGCCAATTTCTACGATTGTAAAGAATGTCATCAATATTTATTCATCATTGTTCATCATGTCAAAAAAAAACAGCTGTCTAAAATGGCAAAAACAGCCTAACCAAAAAACAAACGAGTCAAAAGTGGCGAGGCAAAATTGTACAAGTGCTAAAAGAACATGGCACAGAAAATGGTCGAAAAATTTGTCACAGCTTCTCAAGGAAGAGTGGGCCATTTTGCCAAAAAAAAGCAGCTGATAAATCTGCCAAGATTACCAGCCAGAATTGATCAACTGCTAAATTTGCCAAGCCAAAATATTAGAGTGAAAAATTTGCCAAATCAGCTTGCCAATTTTGACGGCTAGCAGAAATGGCATGGCAGTTTAAACAGGTGTCAAAAAAGTACGGCAAATTTGATGGCTATCAAAATTGGCAAGGCATTTTTTACGGTTGTCAAAAATGGCTCGTCATTTTCAACGACCGTAAAATTTGGCGAAAGGTCGTAATTTCAACATCGGACCATTAAAACATAGTGTAAGAACAATTGAGTATGGAAAAACAGAAAATTAATGGAATAATAATGTTAACTATACAAAAATCGACGTAAGCAATAAGTGGACTTACGAACTACAGAAAGTATGGATTCAAAAAGATTAATTCGCAATATGGAGACTTACTAGATTGATAGCAACAATCAGGGTGGGTATGTAAAATAGACGGTTCCTTTTTAATCCTCACCGGTGATTATTCGGGAGATCGACTCGAAGTGCTGGCGGTAGGTCTCGGGTCGGCCGCCATGGTCTGCAAGAAAAGACATTGAGGAAGGTAAAACAAGAGAGGGTGAAGGGAGATTGAGATTAAAGAAAAGGATAAAGAAAAAGAACAGGAGTTACGGTATGAATGGTTGAAAACGTTTCCTTTGAAATTTTGTCAGAAAAAAAGAAAGAATATCCTACAACTTGTTTGTTCAGTTTCAGTTACGATTAAATAGGAACACTAACAACTCCACATTTTAAAGGAATTCTACTTTTAGATACTTGAAAATAGGAAGGGAACTTAACTCACGACAACACTACAAGGAAATCACGGATGCTAACGATAGGGGGGGGGGGGGTTAGCCCACCCTGATATATCAGCATTAATTTCAGTGGATTCCCTGGTTCAATTCACTCGAAAAGACTAGATTAGATGATTCTTTTCTTCAAAGAAATTACGATACAAAGGCGCAAAATTATGGGCGCGATACCCAACAGGATAAACTTAGACTATTAGCCTTGTACCGGCCGAAAGTCAAGCTGTGAATCATCACCTAAAAGAAGGCTGCGCCGCTACAGTATGCATACCGTACAGGGAATAAAAGCCGCTGTCGAGGACCCAAAAGATTAGGGTAGGGAATGAATTATTAGGCCGGGAAACCAGGGTGGATTAGCTGTTTTTGTCTAAATGGCCTTCAATAACATGGTGGGGTAGAACTTCGGGGAGGCCCAAAATAAGGGTTGGTCTGTCGAAAGGACAGTACCTTTTTACCCTGATACCGTACCATGTCACTGTTTCCAACTTACATTATTGCGATGCTAACTTAGATTTTTCTAGTGAAACTAAGCACTAGATAAGCAAGAATAAATTAAAAGAAGCAGCCTGTTGTATACAATGTACTTTACCAAACCTTTAAAAGAAGAAAAATACTCACAAAAGCGGAGGGCGCGGCCAGGTCCGCCGCCACCAGGACCGACCGTCATCGAAGCTGCCACCAAAGAAGCAGAGGGCCGGGGCACATCCATCCACTCCTGAATTAGATCCCCCTCATTTAAATCATATCAATAATTTTTGATACCAAGAAACAACAAAAACCGTTGGTCAGCAAAAGTGCTTTAGTGAAAGGTTTTCCCCTTTAACAGTCAAGGAAAGTGCATTCCTTTCACACATCTAATCTATTCAATGTCGTGAAAAAAATAATACGGGTTGGCGAAAGCACGCCCAAAAAGCTGAATTTTAGACAATAAAAACACCAAAGGAAAATAAAATGTATATGTCGAAGCTTTCTCAATTGGGAAGGAAGGCTGCAAGGGAGGAATACGAACTCCCTCAAGAGTTCGCTGTCCACTCGACGCCCCCGAGGACTCCCGTCCACTTTATCGAGCAGGACACGTTGCTCGTGCCTAAATAAGAAAAGTTTATAAGAGATAACGACAAAAAAGAAACTAATTGTGCGGGGAGGGGGGGGGTGAATTAAAATGAACCAGTTTAAGCATTATCGACTCCGTAATCTCAATGAGTACGGTACAAGAATTCTCTATGAAGTGGTTTCTTATGTCAATAAATTGATTTTTTTAAATAAATAAAACTACGCTCCCACTACATTACGCTAATTTTAAAGCAAATTAAGAAACGGATTAAAGGAGAACCGAAAAAATAAAAACAAAAGTTTCGCTCCGACATTAATCGGCTAAAAGGAAAATCATGTTAAAACTATTCCCAAAAAATGCATTATCAAATGAATCTTTAAGAAAGATTACCTTGATTTTATCCTTAAAAAAAGTTGGATTTTAATATTATGTGAAGTTAAAAAAGATCAAAAGACCTACTCCGTTTTAACACAAAACTAAACACCTGTAATGCTAGACAAATAAATATAAAGCCCAAAGGTGATGTCTAACCATTAGAAGTCGCATCCCTAGGCGCCGGCGGAAGAGTCCTCCCGTGGCTTCCGCATAGTCGCCACTACAAAAAAGTTTAAATTGAATCGAATATCTTTAAAAAAAGGATAAAAGAAAAGAACTTCATTCGATTTCCCACTATACAATACGCATACTCAAACTTAGAAAAGGAAAACAAAAGTATCAGCTAATGGAAGTATAATCTGAAAGCTATTCCAAAAAGGATGCATTCTCGAATAAACCGTTAAGAAAGATTTCCTTTATTTTTATTCTAAAACAACTACCGGATTTCATTCGAGTGAAAAAACAAGCTTAAGAACAAAATACCTACGAAATTTTCGATTAAACAAAACACTTCGAATACCAAACAGTTAAATAAATAAAAAATAACCCTAAAACGTAATTTCTAACCGTTAGAGATGGCATCGACCCTGGCGCCCGTAGTCGTTGCCGCCCTGGTGCTTCATTTCGATGCCGTTGCGTGGATGGCGGGACTACAATCGCAAGAAAAACATAGAAGCAAATATTCGTCGTCAAACATTAAACAAATGAAAAGAATACTTGCAGAAAACCTAGCAGCAATCCAAAAAGCTACAGCTTTACCGAGAATTTCGAAACGCGACAATAAATTTTTTGCACGGTGCACGCTGTAGTACGGCTCACCTAATGATATGGTGCTTAATTTCCCTGCGACCATTCGTGATTATTTGCATGGTTCACGTAATTTTTAATCACGTGAACCGTGCAGAAATGTAAAATTACATATAACTATTCAAAAATGGTCCCATTCACCGTGCAATTAAGAACAATGACATTACGTGCATCGTACGAGGTGCATAGTGCAAAATGAGAACCTGTACGCGTTGCGGTCGCGTCGCAGCTTTCATAACTGCCGAATGAAACTTATTCAGTGCTAAACGAGATTACATGTTTATGTTGTTGTTTCTGCCTTTCCTTTTTGCTTGAATTGTTGTTCATGTGATTAATTTACACTTTAAGAGAAGATGTACGCTTGGCGCCCCTTCTAACATCGGCGCCGCGGAATCCTGGCGCGGCATCGGCTTGATATTGGCGGCCACCCCGAAGCACAACTTTGAGGTTTTGGCATCCTCTTTGATATTTGTTTATTTTCTGGTCATTTTGCTTTATAGGATTAGCGAACTGATTTTGTCGCGTTCAATTTTTTGATTTATGATTAGGTCATTTCTCAGGGCAGAAGTTTTGCTCGTTAGAATTATCCTTTGAGCAAGTTGAATCTTCTGCAGTTTTCGTTTTTATTCTAGTTATCCTGTTCTTAATCTTCGAGCACGGTACTTTTTTCAATTTCGCCTGCAAAAATTAGTCCAAAATTAACAATGCGAAGAGCTCAACAACCTGTGCCATGTTTTAAATTTTTCATATATTTCCTTAAAATGAAATTGAGCATAGAGTTGTTAGTTGTTAATGTTATACGACGGTAGACATATCATTAAATAGAGAATCGCGAGCTCTTTGAACTGCATTCAAACACTTTTTCCAAAAAAAAAATTTACACCCAAAAACCGACCACTAATATTTTGACGGCGCAAATATTTTTTATGTCGATTTAAATTTTTTTCCCTGAAATTCAACAGTTCGGGGGCTTTTAGTTACAGAGATGACGAACATTCCATTCAATTCTTATCGTGATGTTTTATAATTTTATCAGAATTACGGTGTGTATACGTAGATGGCCATTTTCCTCTAAAATAAGTGTAAATCATTTCCTTTTTGTTATTTAGAATGGAGAACACGAATCTAGTGTTAATATTTCATGTTGTATTTCATTTCTAACAAAACAGCAATGATATCATACATTGTATGGAACTACAAGGCCACATACCGTATAGTTACCATAACTCGGGAAAATAGCATCATGATAATCGCAGACACATCTTTTAACATTATTTAGTGTTCTTGTTTCAGATTAGATGTCAAGCTGGCCCGTGCAAGGCAAGGATGTGCAGTGGGAGTGCCGCCGGAGATGGACGACCGCGTCCAGTTTAAACAGGTTTTGTTTTATTATTGTTTTCAATTATCTATTATAATTTTTGTTTTTTTTTTAAATGTTAAATAGAATTGATATTTTATAAGGATGGAAAATCTTTCATTAATATCCACTTGTTGGCCAACAGTTTTTTTTTCAGTTTTGCCAACAATTATTGACATGTAAATGAAAGAGAATCTAATTCAGGAGGTGATGGTGGAGCCGCCGGTCGTCGCCGTGGTTTCTTTGGTGGCGACGTCGATGATGGTTCTGGCAGCGGGCTACGGCCCTCCTCCTTCGTGAATCTTGCGTCCCCAGGGATTCTCAGTGATCAAGTCACACGAGGCCATGCATCTCGAAGCTGGAAGAGTTACCTATTCCAGTGATGATGGCCATTCTAGTGGCTGGTATGTTAACCTTGCTAGCATTTATCAACTGAGTTCTAGAATGTTGTGATGACTGTTATACTGTAGAAACAGCCATGTTCCATGACTGATCTAAATATATTTTTTTTATTGTTTCCTATTTGTTATATAAGGATGCATATGTGAATTTAGTGATGTGAGGAGGGCTAAATCCTATTTTAGTAGGAATGTTGTGCCATGAGCCTTTTTTGGGGTAAAAAAAAGGATTTGCCTTTTTTAACGGCCGTCAAAACGGCCAGCCATTATTTATAGCCGTTAAAATTGGCTCGCCACTTTTGAAGGGTCAAAAATTTGGCTTGACATTTTTTCTGCCCGCTGAATCTGCCAAGTTACCATTTTTGACGGCTGTCAAAATTGCCAAGTTCCTCGGCCGACAGCGGCTTCCTCGTGGCACGTTTAACAGCTGTTAAAAATGGCAAATCCTTTTGCCAATTCTGATAGCTGTTTATTTTGGCTGTGACATTTTTTTATAAGTGAAGGGCTTGCCAAAACCGTTGAAATTTTGAACATATGCAGATTGCGCCATGAAAAATTTTGAGGCCATCAAATTTGGCATGCTATGAATCCACTTTTAAAGACCTCTATTTTTGCCACGCCAAATTATTTTCCTGTTAAATATGCCGAAGCCGGGTTGTCAATAATTAGGACACATTTCTGTGGATCAGCCATTTTCTTCGCTTGTACATTGTGCCCGTCATTTTATTAACCGTCTTATTTGTCATGACAAGTTTGAATCAATGAATAAAATACTGCCACATTTGCTTGTGTGTTTTACCTGCCAAATTTGGCAAAAAAACAGCTTAATCGAAAATTGCAGAAAAAAACCAAACTTTTTAATTCACACTGTCTTATATGCACAAGAGAGAGCATAAGGGTGGGTGAGACCCGGGTCACATCCTACCAGATCCGGTAGATTTGAGCTGGTGGCTGGGGGTGAGCAACTCTCACACGGCAACAGTCTCCTCTCCTCTTTCTCCAAGTCCAGCGGGGACACCTTCACGCCTGAGTGGAGATGCGCAAGGAGGGGGAGATGAATGAGACGGAGAGAGTGAGAGAGGAGAGAGAGAGAGAAGAGAGAGTATAGAGATAAAGAGAATAGAGAGAAAGTAGACAGGAGAGAGAGAGAGAGAGAGAGAGAGAGAGAGATAAACTCAGTGGAATTAGAAGATGAAGACGAAGGTGTCCGGAGCGATGAGGAAGGAAACGAGAGAACGGAAGAAGGCACGCACCTTGATTTGGGATCGCTTCGATGATTGGCGAACTAAATTCTTTCTTTCCTTGCCTTCTCTAACTTCTCTGGATCTCTCTCTCTCTCTTTCTCTCTGCTTTCTTCGTCAACTCTAGCTCTCTCTTCACTTCTTTCTTCCTCTTCTTCTCTCTCTCTCTCTCTCTCTCTTCACACGAGACACACAATTCACGTGGCCTATTCTGGAAAGCAATTTAAATAGGCGTCAATTGGCCATTCTTGAATACGAAACATATGAATGCATGCGTACGGTGCATTCTAGAAGGCACTAAATATGTATGTATCTCCAGACAAAGGAAATTGAAATTATAAGAGGAATTTAAAGTTTTCAACAAAGCATTAATCGTTGTAGACTTTTCATTTTTTTTAAATCTAAGTACATATGACGCGATTTGCGACAGAATCGCAAGGGATCTAAAGAGCCGGGGACCCGGCAAAATTAGAATTTGCTCAAAAGCTCTTTCTAGGTAGTTTTGAACACGACGAAACGATTGGAATAGGTCTGGGAGTCTGAAAACGCCATTTTGGCGAGTTATGCGAGATTTAATATTCGAGAGCTCGGAGAGACATGCCGAGATGTCCGCACATTCACGTTCGCAGCACAATAAAGCAGTATTTGTTAAATTTTTGCCATAAATAGAGAAGATATTGCTTTAGAAAGCTGTCCAAGTAGAATTTTAAAATATTCAATTTTAGAGCCGCTGCGGCCTCTAGACTTTGGAGAGGCGTCGTTATCTTATATGGCATTTTATCACGGGTTTTCTATCTCATTTCGTAGAGCTGAAAATTCTCTTTCGAATGAGCTATCGTATGTCAGATATCGACGAGCTCTTTAATGCTTGCCAGTCCTTAAACTGTTGAAATGCGCGGGGTTCAGCGCCTGCGGAGCGACGCGCACTTTGTATGGGCGATGTCCACGCCGAAAGTGCAACCCAATCGATAATCTGTCGAATGTTAGTCGAGGGAATTCACTTTTGAGGCTATAAATGTAATTTAAATGTAAAAGAAATATTTTCATTAACGGGAAAAACTCTTCGACTCCCTCGGGAATCGAACCTGAGACTTCATGATTGCCAGGCAAACTGTTTGGCAATACTCTATGCGAGTCCTGAGGTCGCCAGAAGATGCGTTTATTATGACGTGCCCGAACATAACCCTAAGAAATGCAGCTCAGGCGCTGAACTCAGCAGTTTAAGGACTGGGAAACATTAAAGAGTTCGTCGATATCTGACATCCGAAAGCTCATTCGAAAGAGAATTTTCAGCTCTACGAAATGAGATAGAAAACCCATGATAAAATGCCATATAAGAAAACGACGCCTCTCCAAATTCTAGAGGCCACAGCGACTCTAAAATTGAATATTTTAAAATTCTACTTAAACAAATTTCTAAAGCAATATGTGCTCTATTTATGGTAACTTTTTAATAAATATTGCTTTAGTGTGCGCGAAGCAGCGAACGCGAATCTCGGCATGTCTCTCCGAGCTCTCGCATTTTAAATCTCGCATAACTCGCCAAAATGGCGTTTTCAGACTCCCGGACCCATTCCAATCGTTTCACCGTGTTAAAAAGTACGTATAAAGAGCTTTTGAGCGAAATCTAATTTTGCCGGGTCCCCAGCCATTTTGAAACTCTCGCAAATCGCGTCATATGAAATATAAGTATATACAGATATGATCGAAAGTATTAATGCAATTTTACTTTCGCAGGAGGACGCCGAGATGAGACGAAATCTCAAGCATCAGATCATCAACATGTGCAAGGAGGACGCCAACTGCACGGCTGTAATTTACTTATTCATTTTTAGACTTTCATTTATTAACTTAAAAACATGGCAAATAGAAAATATAAACCAGCATTATTTTTTTCTCTGCTTTATCTTCTTCTTTTTTTGCTTCTTTTCATCGCTGACTTGTACTTTTTGGACTGTCCACATCTGGCACATTTTCTTATGCCGGATCTATGAGCTCGGGTTAGAGGGACATAAGCAGTACACAGATGTAGAGATTGAAGATGTAGAAAAAGGGGATAAAGTAAGAAAGAGCGAGAGAGAGAGAGAGAGAGAGAGAAAGAGAGAATGAAGTGAGTGAGACTGAAAGAGAGAAATTGAAAGAGAGGGAGAGAGAGTGAGAGTAACTAGACACATAAGATATGTATGTAGGGTGGATCCCATAGATGACCGGGGAATGGAGGGGGAAGTGTAGTAGAGATTCCGGGCGTGTCAGAGCAGACAGAAGCCGGTTAAGCCTAAGCCTCTCTGCGCATATTGTCAGCGCAGGCTGTCAGAGAGAAAGAGAGAGAGAGAGTGAGAGATGAGAGAGAGAAAGACAGAGAGAGATAGATGAGAGAGAGAGATGAGAGAGAGAGGAGAAAGTGCCATCGTTATTACTTCCATTTAATGAAATGCGGAAGTCAGCGAGAGAGAGCGACAGATGAATTATTAGTAGGCTGGCTGGGATATTCCTTACCATTAGAATGAAGACAGAGGCCTGAACATTCCGACTGTGGGCTGCCATGAAATGTTCAAGAATATACATAGGTATTGTAGAAAGCTTACAGTTGTTAGGAAATGATAGCATACTACTAGTTGACCGTTTGCCTGATCGTTTTGAATTTCTTCTATTTTTTAGTCATGTGGGGGATTTCAATGGGCTACTAGAGGTATTGTATTTCTCTCATACTTTCTACTGTCTATACCTCTACTCTTTAGACAGTCTGATTTGAGCTGTTTATTTCCCTAACTTGCTATCTATGGTCTTTCCCTCTCTCTCTCTCTCTCTCTCTCACTTTTTCTTCCCTTCTTTCTTCCTTTGTCTCACTCTCTCTCTCTCTCTCTCTCTCTCTCTCTTTCTCTCTCGCTTTCTCTCTCTCTTTCTCCCTCTCTCCCCCTCTGTCTCTCTCTGTCTCTCTCTCTGTCTCTCTCTCTCTGTCTCTCTCTCTCTCTTGGATCTGCCTTCGCTCGCTATGCTTTCATTTGCCTTGAATCTCGATGCCAGCCAAGCCCGCTTCTTGGCCTAGAACAAACAAGAAAAGGCGGCGGTAATCGGGACTAAAAGCGGAAAGAAGGGCTTGAGACAGTAAGAGAGAGAGAGAGAGAGAGAACGAGAGAGAACGAGAGAGAGAGAGAGAACGAGAGAGAGAGAGAAACGAAAAAGTCCTCTAATGATGCGCGGCGGCGTATTTACTCTGTGTGCGGAGATTAACAGTTCAGCCTCGATCACGCGCGCCTCTTTAGTCTTCTTCATTCCGAGGAAGACTTGATGCTTCATGATTGGCACTTTTTGAGGGCTCTTCTTGGGTCCTTTGAGAGAAAGATAAGCTCTTTCGCTAGAGTGACAAGCAGCACGATACTATAGACTCATGCATATCATGCTATACTATTCCCTGGAGGGAGTTTAATACTGGGGGTTTTTTATACTGGTGGAGTTGGGTCTAATACTTGGGTTGGAGGGTGGGGTCTAATATTGGGGGGGGGGGCTAATATGAGAGGGGTAATATCTACACATCTCGAATACTTCACATGTTAATACATGGGAAGTAGTATCTAACTCTGTCCCAAGTTTGGTGCTTAACTGCCGTCTTCCCATCCTCTTATGCTTATGTTAGCAGCGTCCATTCTAATGAGTGCACGGGCGTGGAGAAGCGGCGATCGTAAAGATTTCGGCAAATACTCCACCATTCGCAAGAGACTGAGGGTGCGATAACCGTTGCTGATTTGCACTCGATGGGTCTTGTCGCTCTCTCTCTATCTCTCTCCGTCTCTATCTCTCTGTTTCTCTCTTCACCTCTCTGGCAATCTCTGACTCCCTCAGTTTCTTCTTTCGCACTTTCCAACTCTTTTCTCCCTCTCTCTCTCTCTCTCTCTCTCTCTATCTCTCTCGTCCCGATGTCCATGACGACCTCTGCTGCATGGTCAACATCAAAGAGAAGACGCGCCGGCCGTATGCGCAATGTGGTCTGCGCTTAAATGATAATGGAAGAGATCGCCAATGGCTTTTGGAGGGAAGAACGATCAGGGCGAGAGAGAGAGAGAGAGAGAAAAAAGAGAGAGAAATGAAAGAGGAAAACGGGATGATAGAGAGAGAGCGAGAGAGAGAGAGAGAGAGAGAAGGAGGGGAAGTTCGAGAGAGAGTGAGAGAGAGTGAGAGATCGAGAGAGAATAGGAAAGAGCGAGAGAGAGAGACTGAGATAGAGACATACGACCAGAGAAAGAGGCTCCAAGGCGATGAAAGAAGGCCATTAGACGTATCATGAGGCCATTACAACTGAAGCGAAAGTAACGTGAGCTACGCATATAAAGAGAGCTTCCGCTAGCGGATATGGGCCGCCGTTATTCAAATCGGAAAAAAAGTTGCTGGTGTCATTTACAGGAAATGGAAAATGGGCATGCATATGAAGGGAAAGATTTTTAAAGCTACAGAGAAGAAAATATTCATATTATGTCTCATTCAAGTGGGGACAAGATTTTGTGACCTCCTTTAATTGAATAAGTCTCTTTGTAAGAGGATTTTTTTTTCATTGCGGAAGAAATTGAAGAATACGTAGGTATGATATGTAGATAAGTTTCGCTTTGAAATATGTCAAAATATTTATTTTCCAGTGCACCGAGCCTTGCCGCGACTCATTCACAACGGTCAGCGCGTGTCGCAAGAAGTTTTGCGCGGTAAGTTTTTTTTAAATCCCTCATTTAAATTCTATTTTTTATCAACCCATTTATTTGCGTTGTCTATGAAATTATTAATTTCGATGAGACATCACAAAAGGACGGCATAAAATGTTTTTTTCTGTGTAAATTTGTACAATGATGGAATGACGTCATCAATGAATAATTTTATGTCATTCTTTTTAAATCGATGTATCATCAGTAAATGGGTTTTTATTTACAATTAGTTCTGACAAGTCGATTTATTTAATAAATAACAATCATTCTTGCCAGAGCAACACTTCGTCGACGGTCACTTCTTGCGAGAACTCTTGCGACTTTGTGCAAAAGATCTTCTCGGAGAAGCCCGGCGCCTGTCCAGCCGCGCAGCTTCCGCCGCAAGCAAACGTTGTCTTTTTTTTAGTGATTGATAGCTAACAAAAAAAAAACAAACACGTAAATTAACATCCATTAAATATTAATTATTTCTTGTAATGTGCATTTAGTTGCAGAATAGCATACATATTTTTTTTCTGCATCTTGTTATATATATACATAGAAAAATAGAGCATTATTAAATAAAATTTTACAAAAAAACTAATTAATTTAAAGGAAATTAATTTAATTAATTAATTAATTAATATTTGCCACAGGAGTGCACGGCGTCGTGTCACTTGGACGGCGACTGCGCGGAGACGCAAAAGTGCTGCTCGGTCGGCTGCTCACGCAAATGCCTCGCGCCGCGACCCTCCGTCGCGCGCCTCCTCCCGCTCCCCTCCAAGATTACGGTACAGGAACGGAAGAGGAGAAGGTAAGACACAGTCATTTTTTTATTCATTGCATCTCTTTCTCTCCATCTGTCCCTGCCTCTCACTCTCTCTCTCTCTCTCCATCTCTTCCTCTCCGTCTCTCGCCCTCTCCATCTCTCTCTCTCCCTAGATCCGCAGTGGTCCGCTGGGAACTCCGTCGCCTGAGTTCCTCTCAGTCGAATGCCCTCTCGAATCTCTTCGTCCTCCAATGGAGATGGGGCGTGCACGAGGAGACACTCACCGAGTGGCAGACCATTCTTATTGTCAGCTACGATCAACTCTCTTCTTTTTTCGTTCTCTCACATTTGCTCAATTATTCTCCCTTATTTACTAGCGTACATTAATTAACTAAGTAAGCTAATTAATTAATTAATTAATTAAGCGCAACAAGCCATACGCCATCCTGAAGCATCTTCTCTCGCCCGGCCGCTTCTATCAGTTCCGCGTGGCCGCAGTCAGCACCGAAGGCAGCCTCGGCTTCTCGACGCCAAGTCGACTTTTTAAGCTTTCAAAAGGTCACTTGAACATTATCTCTCTCTCTCTCACTCTCTATCACTTCCGCTTTCTATGTTTCTCTCTTTCTTTGTTTCTCTCTCTATTTGCCTCTTGCTCTGTCAACTATTTGCACTCTCTTGCTTGATCTCTCTCTCTCTCTCTCTCTCTCTCTCTCTCTCTCTGTCTAGCCAATGTTATTCTTGAGAAGCACGCGCCCCTGGCCCGCCTCGTCTCTTTCTCGGCGTCTCTCGTCTCTCGCCAGCCGGCCTCTGGTCGCAGACTGTCCAGTGGACGCCGCCGCACAGCGATTTGCCGATCAAGAGCTATCAGGTTATTATTTAATTCCTAAGTTTTGTATAAATTAATTAATGAATTAATTAATAAATTTTTTTCTTCTTTTCCTTCTCTTATAGGCATACGGCAAAATATGCATACATAATATGTATGTAGTTGGCAAAATAGAATTGTTTATTAGTAATAGTTAATTAATTAACTAATTATAAAAAAAAAATTCGTGATGATAGCTTTCGTGGTGGGAGTCCACGGCGACGGCGGCGGATGCGTGGGAGGAGGCACAGCGACGACGCGCGCTCTTCGGGCAACAGCAAGCGAAGAGATCGGCATACGACGACGAAGACGATGATGATAAGGTATGTATGAATCATACATACACGCGCCAAAAAATGAAAGCATTAAGACCAGCGGTTTTGAATCGTCGATTCTAACGGTTTGATTCGTTTAATCGAAATATATTTTCTCATATAAATATATTCACTGAATCATGATGCCTTTATTTCTACCGAAAAAGTGGTCAAACTAACTTGTGTAATCGTATTTGATTTCGTATGTGACTGGCATGTCTGTTATGTAAAACAGGAGATCCTTCGAGAATGTGTAGGATGCAACAGCTGCTTCATCAAGATTAGCAAATGAAGACACACATACTCGCTGTGTGCTCTCTTGACAGGTCGACGAATTCGCCCTCGGGGGATTCGGGAAAGACACCCGGCGGCACTCGGCCATTCTGCCTTCGCATCACACGAGCAACGACATTGAGGGACTCGCGCTCGATGCCGTCTACTTTGTTGAGGCGTGTTTTTTTTTTAATTTTAAATTATATACTTTTTAATATGTATTTAATTTATATTTTAATACAAAATATGTAAATGCAATATTTTTATAAATAAAAGTGTTTTTTTTTAAATAATATTTTCTCTGCACAGGTGCACGCCTCGGTCGAGTCCACTGAGGGCGAGCTGCACGGCGAGAAGGGCATGCTCTTCATACGGACAGCATCGCTGACGCCGCCGTCTCCGACACCGCGCGCGAGTTTCTCCCCTCGCGGCTTTACCGCTCCCTCCTCGGGCTACTCGGGCTCGTCCTTCTCCTCTGCCTTCTCTGGGCCGGCGCTATTGTCTTCGCCGGCGCCGACAACGCCACTTCCCGCGCCTCTAGTGTGCCGTCTCGATGAGTATGCGGCAGCTACTTGTTCATGGAAACCGGTGGGTTCAGCTGTATCTTTAACACTAAAATATTCAACATTTTCTTAGTTTCATACATATATACATATGTATGTAAAAGTGGTGCTATGAGAATTATGTATGTATAAGGTTAATGTTGATGAGGATGACAGCATAAAATAGTAATAACTATGTATGTATGCATAATAAAAAATATTTAAAAAAAG
Source organism: Allodiplogaster sudhausi (assembly GCA_945643635.1). Lineage (NCBI taxonomy): Eukaryota > Metazoa > Nematoda > Chromadorea > Rhabditida > Diplogasteridae > Allodiplogaster > Allodiplogaster sudhausi. The sequence continues at coordinate 2,817,225 of CALZFC010000027.1, forward strand.
AAAAAAACATTTTAAAGGTCCACTCGACGTCACTCGAGTCGACGATCGGTTACCGCGTCGTGCTGTCGGCTTCCGCGCTCGGCCTCCACAACATCTCCGTGCTGCCGCCGCAGACGCCGGACGTGTTGTTTGAGGTTTTTTTTTAAATTAAAATTATCCTCAAATTAATTATCTTGATTTATAATTTTAAAATTTAAATATAAATTTCTTATGATCAAAATATAAATAAATATATTTTTATTTTTATTAAACTATTAAAAAAAAAAATTTAGAAAAAATTGAAAAAAATGAAGCGCAAATCTCATGGTTAGGCTCTTCCGTCATCCACCACATACTTTGTGGAGGTGCAGCCGATCACGTCGCGAGGTGTCGGCAAACTCCTGTCGACCTCTTTCTCCACTTCTTCTTCTTCTTCTTCTTCTTCTTCGTCCTCCCATGAGGCCAAACGGTTCGAGACGGAAGAAGACGACTACGTGCCTGGCGAGATTGTCGAACTGCCGCTAGAGAGCAGCTCGTCAACATTATCATCACTTCCCGGCTTTGTCCTCTTTACGGCCAGTCTTCTATATCGACACTGGCTACGCTAATTGTAAACACGAAGAAATAGTCTTACTGTTGTTCATTATTATTAGGAATTAAAGGAACTCGCCTTTCCTTTAACAAAAAAAGTCATAATTTGTGCTTATCCACTAAAATTCGTTGAAATATCGCTCCAGAAGAAACACTTCCGAAAAGCTCACACTTTCTTTCATGAGCTGTTCAGCCTCCGAAAACCAGGGACGGGTCATAATAATAAATTAAATGTTTTTAGTTACATAATTAATTACTTCGCAGTTTTCTATTTTTTTTCACGGTCTGCTCAAGGTGCGTTTCTCACATGGTGTCTATTAGGTCGGGTCATTTTATTTTGTCATTATAAGAATGTACTATAATAGATTATATATGAACAGATATCGTTTAACTCTTGCTATTATTGTGTGTTCTGGAAATGTGTTCAGATAAACCTCTTGTCTTAAGCAAGTTTCCCATAACATTTCGGCATCCATCGCGCGCTGTCGCACGTTTGCGGCTAATTTTGTGTTTTGAATTATAGTTGTTTGCACGTTTTACTTGAAGAGTCCACAGAGAAAAAGATTTTCGAAAGCTGAGAAAAAATCAGAAAATTAAAAAAATTGTCTATTTACATACATAAAATATAAACATCATGTTAGAGTTAACTAGTATGAAAAATATCTACGTCTATGTTAAAAGGGTACATGAAGTAAGGAGTGCATAAGTTGTGCATCATGAATCTCTTCATATATACATACATATGTAGAATATGATCATTCTAGCGAGCTGCTAATTGAAAGCCATTCGTGATCTTGTTAGCAGTAGTGATTGTCGTGGATGACGGTGTCGGTCGAAGAGACCTCGGGAGAAGTCGCCAGAAGAGTCTCCTGAGTGCGGCTCGATAGGCACTCGAACACAGAGAGGTCAGGTAGAAGTTGAAGATGAAGCTGAGCAAACATGAGAACGTTATCCATTCTTAGACGAATGGTCAAAAAAATTACAACATTCTGACGAAAGCAGATGAATGGTAAAAAAAAAGACTTTCTGACGAAATCAGGTGAATGTTCAAAAAAAAAAAAACTTTTCTGACGAAAGATTTTGCGAGACGTTCTGAATGGCGAGCATTGCGGTCGGCCCATCAGGCTTGGGAATGATTGGCAGAGTATAGATGGCCTTGGGCAGATTGCACAGCAGATAGCTCGAGACTGTCGCGATGAGCAGAGTAGACAGGCGCCAGAAATAGCATTTTTTTGCTATACCGTATTTTCTCTATTAGTGCCCCCGTAGGCACTATTTTTCAATGCCCTTGTGAGAGGGGGGCACTATTATAGGGGGGGGGGGTTCTATTAGAGGGAGGGGTACTATTTTTCAATGTGCTTGACAAAAAGAATGATAACAACATTTTACTTTCAAAAAAAAACAAGAATCATAGCTCGAATTCAACAGAATCATCACTGGATATCCTTGTACCTCAAATTGTGACTTAATTCTCCATCATTTCATAGGGAAGAATATCCCATTCCCACAGGATCCATTCGAGGAATGTCTCGAGTTGAGGTACATATTTAGCTATTAGGGGGTGGGGGCACTATTAGAGGGGGTTCAAATATGTGGAGATACATACTTATAGTGAAATTACGGTATCTCAATATATAAACTTTCTTCCGCTGGATATTCCACAGCTTGAACATCATGAATATATTGAGAAGAAGCAGAAGAATCATCGGTAACCACTTTGTGTACAACTAAAATGGAAGAATACTCTTTTTAATTTGATTTAATTAGAACGAATAAAATAATAGCTCATACTTCGCGAAAAATTTCGTAGGCTTGGAACCAGGTTCTTTTTCTGATCTCAGCATCGGTGCTATAATAGCCGTAACTCGTTCTGAAGAGGAAGAATGTGTGTGTTCGATTTATTAAATTCGAGAAGGTGTTTTCACCAAATCATTTTAGCCGGAACCTTCGGCCTTATTTGCCGAGAAGATTGGAGCCAATGAGCAAGAAAGAGAACAATAGCATGCTCTCTCGATCTTCTTTTATTGCTCGTTGAGTTCCTTTAAAGTAAGTCTCCGGCGAATGTTTGGACAAGCAATTCAAAATAGGCATTTGACCCATGAAGTGTCCCGCACGGAAGGGCCTCAAGCTCCCACTGGCTAAAATGTGCCTAGTTCTCTACCCGTCACGTTTTCGTAAGGCTGTGATACTCTCATTTCAGTGCTGCTGCCCTTGCACTCTCTCCAATTAAATTTGTGGTCAAAGAATTGTATAGGGAGCTGACCTGTTGAGAAAATTCCGGCCAATATCGGTTGCGTGCTCCGATATGCACGCTTTGAAGAATATAATTCGAGTTTGGCCGGTCTTGTTATACACGGATCTTTTTTCAAAATGGATGGATTTGGCGTTTTGGATGCGCTCGAGCGATACAAAATAGGAGGGTGCTCAGATCTACAGTAGCCAATTCTCTACCTGTGATATTTAAAATGAATATAACTCTGGAATGATAAGATGAAATACATTCAAAATTTCCCTATCTAAGTTTTACGATGAGACGAACTGATCCATGCTTAAAAAATGATATGTTAATTATTCGCCGGAGACTTCCTTTAATGAAAGATTCTGAAAGATTGCTGACTGACGTCCCGTTCTCTGTGATTTTGGTAACACCGGCCGCCAAGGCTGATGGGCATTGTGCGCCTAAGGATGACAGGACGCAGAATGCTATGATCACCATTCGTTCTGTATATCCAGACGCTGACCACTAAAGGACAAACGCATTCTTGTAATAAATTAATGAAAATTATATATTAATGTTCTTTAATATTGGTTATTTATGCATGTACATATTTTGTAATAACAAATATTATATAATACCGTATTTTCTCTATTAGTACTCCCGGGGCACTATTTTTCAATACCCTTGCGGAGATGGGACACTATTAGAGGGAGGGGTACAATTTTTCAATGTGAGTCACAGAAAGTTTTATAACAATATTCTATTGCCAAAAAAAAGAAGAATCATAGCTCGAATTCAATGGAACCATCTGTGGAATATCCGTTCAACGTCAGATTTTTCATGAATTTGCCATCAGTTTTCATTGGTGAGAGCACCCCATGCCTCCAGGATCCATTCGAGGCACATCTAGAGCTGAGGTACTAGACTGCTAGGGGGGGGGGGTACTATTGGAGAGGGAGGGAGGTTCTAATAGGGAGGGCCGACAGAGAAAATACGGTATGCATACATACAGTACCGGTCAAAATTCTATTAACTTTTGGTTTTTCGTGCATAATTTCTTTCAAAGTTAGTGAAAGTTGATGAAATTTTCAGGGTTGCTTCTTATGCTGTCAGATTATTAGTTCCAGAATATTGATTTCATAGATCGACTACAAGAGTCAATAAGTCAATATCACCCGTGTGCACATTTAGGCGTACTAAACAAAGTGGGTTGTTTCTTTGATAATCGGGTAGTTTTTATTGGATACATGATTTTTCTGTATTCTAGAGCATCTCTGCGATAAAGTTTTGATCTAATCGCTATTTAGTCACATGTTTTTACATGTTGCCTACCCCCCGTTCCCGATCCATGCACTCGGACTGAGATGCAAACGGTTCAGGAGGATAAAATCGATCATTTACTAATATACCTCTCTCAATAATGATTTTAATATATTTGTAGGTCATCACTGAACTAATTCAGATGGTTATTCGAGCTGTTAAAATTAGGTGCTAACTATTTGTGCACACTCTGAACACCGCGGTCAACTTTGGTCCTCAGCCCAGACGCACTTATAGTGCTGCTGTGCAGGGGTCCGTGTTCCAAAAGTGGTTTTGCCAATCTCAAATGAAAGATCATAGGCTTGTATACCTTCAGAAGCCCTATTTCATCCCTGTCTTCATGAACCCACAAGATAAAGTAGATCGTTGGAATGTACCCGTGGAGTACGTTGACCTACAAGGCAAGAAAGTAATCCCTAAAAACATAACATCGAATCAAAAATCACATTAATCGGTACAGACGAGTGTTCAGCAAGCGCCTAAATCACTATTAGATAATTTAATGTTGTGATTGATCCAGAACCACAGGTTGTCAAATACACCGTACTACTATGCCACGGGTACATTCAAACGATCTACTGTATCTTGTATGTTCATGAAGACAGGGATGAAATAGGGCTTCTGAAGGTATAAAAGCAGATGATCCATCATTTGAGATTGGCAAAACCGCTTTTGGAACACGGACCCCTGCACAGCATCACTATATGTGCGTCTGGGCTAAGGACCAAAGTTGACCACAGTGTTCAGATTATGCACAAATAGTTAGCACCTAATTTTAACAGCTCGAATAACCATCTGAATTAGTTCAGTCATTACCTACAAATATATTAAAATCATTATTGAGAGAGGTATATTAGTAAATGATCGATTTTATCCTCCTGAACCGTTTGCATCTCAGTCCGAGTGCATGGATCGGGAACGGACGGTAGGCAACATGTAAAAACATGTGACTAAATAGCGATTAGGAAAGATTTTTGAAAATATTGTAATTACATTTTTATTTAATTTTTTTTCTTCATTTTTCATAGAACATGACGTTGTCCCGAGCCCTCGTACTCGTCATTGGCCATTTCCGAGGTGTGCACCGGCAACTTTCTCCATTACCTCATGCCACCGGGCTTCATCAACAAGGCCTTTATTCCAGCGACCGACCGACCAGGTTATTACGATACGTATACATACGTAGTACATATATAATAGCGAGACAAGCCACGACAATTAACACGGCGGCAAATTAGCTATTTAAGGCTACTGCTATATTAATCTCACTCTTCAATCGCAGAATATAGAGTAGACATCGATCGACAGCAAAATAGAGAGGAGTCCACAAAATTGGGCTTGAAAATTAGAAACATAATTTGGGGCTCGATGCAGTGAATTATTCTCAATTCTCTTCAGAACTAGGGGAAGTCATGACGACGTCGCCATCGTTGTCGCCTGAGTCTCCGGCTCATTCAGTTGAAGCCGCAGCTGAAGCCGCTGCTGCAACTGGCGCACGCCCGCCTCGTCCGCTGTTCTGGATGCGGCAGACGGCGCAGTCCATGTCCACCTTCTGCATCCTCCATCGCTCGCTGTGCGTCAGCGCGGCGCGCTCGCTCGGCATGCTCAATCAAGCGCAGACAACGTTTCGGGACGCTAACCGATAATTCCTATTTTTCCGGCCCTAATCGATAATTTCCTATTTTCTGGCCCTCATCGATAATTCCTATTTTACGGCCTTAATCGATAAAATCCTAGTTTCCGCTCCTAATCGATAATTGATATCTTCACACTCTAAGGGATAATCGATAATGGACCACGTCAATTAAAGCAATCCGAACCGTCGATGGACTGTTGGAGTGTACAGTTCAATTGAGGCATCATTAAAAAATAAATAGATAAACATTTCAACCGTAAAGAGTAATTTCTCAGCAGCATAATCGACATCACCTTATATTCATAAAATATTTTTACCGTATAAAAATGGCCTATTGCGACTGTTGTATCCTCACATAGGGGATGTTGCGTCCTCACACAGAGGGACAGGGAATAGAATTCAGGAAGACAAGGCCAGAGCGGGACAAGGGTTTATTGAGAGAAGAGGGAAAGGGAGCGGGAGAATGGAAGGTCGACCGCTCGTGAGAGGAGAGAAGGAGGGAAGTGACGAGGGGACACGAAGCGACCAACTGAGACGGGAAGTGGAAGTGACAATGAGTCTGCCGGCCGAGGGGTTAAATACCATGTCGAGCTGGCAGACTCACGCAGACGAGTACAATATAAGAGGACTCACAGAGTCCATATACAAATGTACATAGTACATATATGTAGATATCATCATCTACATAACAGCGACGAAATTAAAATTATTCAAGTTTTATACGAACTTGGCACAATGACCAATCAAAAGTGAAGAAGATTAAAAATACATATATTTGCGCGTCTTGCTCATTCAAACCTTTTCTGCGCTTTCGTTCGACACACCGTGTCAGTTTCATAATTTGGTTCACATTGGAACGTTTCGTTATTGTCGATATGAACGAAGAAAGAATCAGCGGGAATCGGTTAGAAGTTTGTTTTTTTTTTCATTTTAAACGTCTTGTACCGAACGAAAGAGAGAAGGAAAGAAGAAAGGAGAAAGAGATAAAGAGAGAGAAGAAACAGATAGAAAAGAAAGAGAGAGCGAGAGAGTAAAAGAGAAAGAGAAAAGAAAGAAAGAGAAAGAGAATAGGAGAAAGAAAGAAAATAATCTTTATGATGAATCGTGCACTGGGTGCTGCTGCATTTTAATGTACAGAACGGCGCCATTGTGCACATTCATATTATTATTATTATTGCACTGTCATCTTAGTCTTTTGCTCCCTCTCTCTCTCTCTCTCTCTCTCTCTCTCTCTTTTCTCCCTCTCTATCTCTCTCTGCCTATCTGTATTTCTTACTCTACACGACCTACCCCCTCTCTCTTCCTTATCATTATTCTCGAAAGCATTGGCAATCTTTCATGTTACATATACCACTCTTGCATTTCTCTAATATTTTTTTTATCTACAGTCAGTCTTTCTTTCACCCTCTAACTATACCCTTTTCCAGAGAAGGGAGAGAAAGAGGCAGAGAAAGATAGAGAGGGAGGCAGAGAGGGTGAGAAAATAGAGATAGAGAGAGAGAGAGACGAAAATAGAGAGATAAATGACAATGAATGTGAATGTGTCCATTTCGTGCTCTGCCTTGCCTCTGACTCACTCTGTATTTCTAATGCTACCCGGAATGCTACACAGTCAGTCTGCGTAGCATTCCGGGTAGTATTAGAAAAAAAAATTTTTAATTTATTTTTTTATGATTTAATGCACTTGTTTTTTTTAGTTATATTGACACAGGTTTCGAATTTGAAGACTAGTTGTGGGTTTTTTCTCGCTCTGTAGGATTCCAAAAGAATGAAAACACTAAGATTTTTCCAACTCTGCACACCCTTTAAAATGCCAAAATTGTTAATTTTTTTCTTGTTAGTTCGTGTACAATATCCATTCAAACCGTTATCAAGTGCTTTACTATTAATATCTATAACGGGTGAGAATCTGAATTATGTTTCATTAAAATTCTCGAAAATATCGTATGAATAAAGATTTCCTTTTTTAAGCCAAGAACTCATAAATTTTGGAGTGCAGACATAAATGGCATTCAAAGTCAAAGTTTATTAGTCTTATTGACGGTCGTCTCCTCCTTCTTCTTATCTGCCTCCTCGATGCCAATCTCGACGAATCTCCCGGTCAGAGCCCAGAAAGTCATAGTATAATCAAAGAGCTACCTATCCATGTTAAGGGGGCTTATCTCAGAATATTATGATGGTGCAGGGGCGCCGAGGTGCATACGATATAATTGGACAGTTTTACCGTATACGACGAATTCGTCGAATAGTACGAACAATTGCCAAAAAAATGGATCATTGAGCTTGCGGCGAGTAAATTTATAAACTAAGATCGACGACGGGCGAGAGAGAAACTTTAACGTGTAACAGTGAAGAGAACCAGACAAACATGCCCTCATCGCTACTGTCTAACTCTCCGACTGTTGTACACTGTTTCGCTAGCGATGAACTCAGCGTCGCTGCGCTTAACTCGTTCTTCGCTTGCACTGGAGTTAAACGCTAATGTTGGATGGACGAACTTCCATGCGAAACTCATAGCGAATATAGTCGACCTTTTTTTTCTGCGTTCAACTTTTGGTGCGGCACCTGGCGATTATCTTTGCTAAGATTGCGGGAGCGGCAAATGTCTATCTGGCGCCTCAAGCGTAACCGGTGGCCAGTGGAGCGGCAGTGGCGATGTGCCATCCTAGCTAGCGCCGTTGGGGTCGCAAAAGACGATTTATTTCAGGAGCGAAAAAATATTTGGGAATGTTTATTTATGTTGATATCTCTATATTTAAATGAAATATTATTTATAAAATGTATTTATTATTGGTTGTTGATTTTATTGGTTGATTGCTTTCTCAGATTTTCAAAATGAACATGCTATTGTTTCCCCAAATAAACAAGCAAAAAAGGAAAAAAAAACAACCTTCTAACAAAAGAAGACAAAACCGAGATCCATTCTTGCAAAGGTTGCAGAAAGCGCCAGCCATCATGTCGAGCAGCCGTCTTCTCGTTCTCTTCCATTGGAGCGAAGGGGTTCTTTTTATAGTTTAGAAGAATTATGTATTTTCATTTAGCGAACTAAAAGTTGTACTTAAATTGAATATGTATTTACTTAAATATATAGCTGTATCAACAACATAAATAAACGCCTCTAAATGTTCAGGCGGTTGTGGTTAGAACCTCACAACAGCAAGCCATGCAATTCTACCCTTTCCACCGGAGGATTTAGTCGGATATCATAGGATGACCTCGAGCTTGAGATCGAAAACATTCAATCAGCCACCCAAGGACTTTGCACAACATGGCTCAATCCCTGCCTGCAACGCGAAAACCAAGGGCAGAAAAGATCAAAGTTTATTAGAAGCAAAGGTTTAAAAGAAGAAGGTAAGGCCAAGGAGATGAATGAGAACCAAACAAACAAACAAACAACAACTCAAATCTGCACCCGTAACTGTCTCTGAAGAATTGGCTGGCCCTCGTAGGCAGCTATGCTCCTCGCTGAGTGAGCCACACGACCGCCTCGAAACTCCCAACCGTAGAAGACTAACACTGACCCGGTAATCCATCCAAAAACGCTAAGAATTAAAACAAAATACACTGGGCAGCAGAAATACACAGATTGGTTATGAACACTAAATGAGAAACAAATAAATTCACCAAACAAATAAATTCCACTCTCTCTCTGTCTCTCCACTCCCTCCCTCTCTCTTACCATCTCTCTTACGGTACGCAAGTAATGTCCGAGGACTCCTGCCAGATATTGATAACAGTCTCTCATTTCGCCTACGCAAGGCAAAACATTTTCAGCAGGTTGGGAGAAAGAGAATGAGAGACAGAGAGAGAGAGAGAGAGAGAGATAGAGAAAGAAAGATTGAGAGTGCGTGTGAGAGAGCGAGAGAGAGAGTGAGAGAGAGAGTGAGTGAGAGAGCGAGAGAGTTAGAGAGAGATAGAGAGAGTGGAGACACGCAGATTGTAGTTTAAGTGAGCCAATCTGAGAGACTTGATCAGGGGCATGTCGGGAACAAAATTATTTTTTGATTTTCTTTTCCTTCTAAAGGCTTATGAGGCTCCTAAAGCGACCTCAAAAACATTTTTTCAAAAAATTATTTTGTTCAGTTTACCATGGATATGCACCGAAAACCCAAAAAAATCAAATGACAATTACTTTGTTCGTTGTTAACATATATTTATTTTCAATTGCTTATTCGATTCAGAGTTGAAAGAGACATAAAAAAGGTCCTGATGACTTTTTACAAAAAAAAATTATTAAGAGAGCCAATCTGAGAGACTCGACCATGCCCCCATTGTAAGAGGGCAGGGAACAAAAGTACCCTTTGATCCTAATTTCCTTAATACCGCGTGTGTAGGACCTAAATGGGTTCCCAAAAACGTTTTCAGAAAATTTTTTTTCTCAAGTATGTCTACAGTATGCCCTGATAGACCAAAAATATTCAAATGAGCGTAACTCCGTTAAATAGCGACTAATCTCAATTTTGAAACATTTGTTCGATTCCTTGTCTAATAGGGCACAAAATAACCATAGAAACTTTTTTTCTGAAATCTTCATTATAAGGGTCATTTTGGCAAAAATATGTTTTGAGGTGTACATTTCGGGCATTGGGACCCCCCCCCCATGTTAAAAAACGGAAAACACCATGTGAAAGAGCGTGCTTTGTTACCTCTAAAACAATTATTGCTAAAGTGGAACTCCGACCACTTTTTACGGTAGCACGCGAAAAATGCGCGCGAGTCGGTCAAAATGGCGCATTTTCGCCGAGGCACCGTGCAAGCGCATTCATCGATCCATAACTGCGCGCAATCTTAATATTACAAGATCGTTAGCATATCATTTAAGAGCTCTCACGGAGATTTTCAAATGTTACATACATACTTTTCTTGAAAAATTTGGATTTATATGGGAAATTTCGTTTTATATGATAAGAAGGCTTAAAAAACTACTTCAGAAACATTTCCACATGCCCAAACATAAATCATAAGAAAGAGGATGAAATTTGGTACAAGAGGAACCCCTTTCAATGAAATTCCATGTATACGATCTTTTGTTATAAGCCAAAAGAATAGGATCACAATGCCTCATGGAAAAAGTGTAAAAAAAGGATTGGAATATTCTAATTCGAATAACCTAAAATGTGAATTCTTGGGCGAAATGACAGCGACGCTATTGGCACTAATTTATGATTTATAACAAAAGATCGTATGCATGGAATTCCATTTAAAAGGGTTCATCTTGTACCAAATTTCATCCTCTTTCTTTTGATGTATGTTTGGGCATGCGGAAATGCTTCTGAAGTAGTTTATTAAGTTTTCTAATTATACAGAACGTAATTTCCCATATAAATCCAAATTTTTCAAGAAAAGTATGTATGTAACATTTGAAAATCTCCGTGAGAGCTGTTAAATGATATGCTAACGATTTTGTAATATTAAGATTGCGCGTAGTTATGGATCGATGAATTCGCTTGAACGCTGCCTCGGCGGCCGAAAATGAGCCATTTTGACCGACTCGCGCGCATTTTTCGCGTGCTACCATAAAAAGTGGTCGGAGTTCCACTTTAGCAATAATTGTTTTAGAGGTTACAAAGCACACTCTTTCGCATGGTGTTTTCCGTTTTTTAACATGGGGGGTCCCAATGCCCGAAATGTACACCTCAAAACATATTTTTGCCAAAATGACCCTTATAATGAAGATTTCAGAAAAAAGTTTCTATGGTTATTTTGTGCCCTATTAGACAAGGAATCGAAAAATGTTTCAAAATTGAGATTGGTCGCTATTTAACAGAGTTCATTTGAATATTTTTGGTCTATCAGGGCATTTTTTTCTGAAAACGTTTTTGGGAAGCCATTTAGGTCCTACACACGCTGTATTAAGGAAATTAGGATCAAAGGGTACTTTTGTTCCCTGACCCGTGATGGTCGATTCTCTCAGACAGGCTCTCTTAAAGGCCTCATTTTGGCATTTCAATATTTTCAATATTTCGAGTGGTGCGTTTGGGGCATAAATCCCCCCCCCCATGTTAAAAAACTGAAGACACCACGTGAAAGAGCGACCTTTTTACCCCTATTTCGATGCCTTTTATTAAAAAATTCGGATACACCTGTTTCAATATTTTGACACGAAGCGCGAGAGTCGGTCAAAAATGGCACATTTTCGGCCGCCGAGGCACCGTGCAAGCGCATTCATCGATCCATAACTGCGCTCAATGTCAATATTACAAATCTAAGAGCTCTCACGGAGATCTTCAAATGTTACATACATACTTTTATTTAAAAGTTTCGATTTATATGGGAAATTTCGTTCTGTACAATTAGAAGGCTTAAAAAACTACTTTAAGAGAGCCTCTCAGTAAGGCTCCAGTTGGCCCTGCCCTAGATGCAAGATGACGGATCCATACATTGAGAATGTGCTCAGGCATGACCAATGACCTCTCTATTAACTTTTTGGGAAAATTTTATTTTTATAAAAATTTTCTTTCCAGGAATACCTTAAAGTGTGCTAAAATTTTGAAAATTCATATCGGGCTTTAAACTCAACATTTTTCACTATTCTTTTTTTTATTCGATTTCTCGTCGAATACTTAATAAAAGTATCTAAAGACCTTCCTTCGAAAAGTTTCATTTTTGATGTTAAAGTTTGTCATGAATTTTTTTTTGTCATGAATTTTCGCTCGTTGTATACCTAAACCTCATTTGTGTGTGGGATTTTTATTTCAGATTAAAGAGCATCAAAAACTGTACAAGGAACGGTCCAAGTTCAGTAAAATCTCTTTCCCAGAAGCCTCGAAAAAGTAACCCGAATAGGAGCAACTCTCACCTGAGCAGAAAGTTTTATTCAGAATCTTATTCTCTACAAAAAGGTGCCCATGACATTTTCATAAAACGCCCGTTTTATTGATAAAAACTTGAAAATTCAATTTTCAAACATTTTGGAAAATTGCTGAAAACCTATTTCAAGTAGTATAGTGTGTACGAGCTTGCTGAAAACAATATCTCCGTAGCTGTATCTTGTAGAGCAGAAAATTCTACACAACATATGTTCACAACGCATTATCTTGATTTCCCATTTAATCCGAAAAGTTGATTTCAAATTCGCTGTTCGAGCTAAATTTGGCTTCGGGTGTCGTTTATAAATGAGTTAACTTTAGAAATCGATGTTTTCGTACAAAATCACAATCTTTTTCGCGTTCCTGGTATCCAACAACCCCATTAGGCCAAATTTGGGGAAACCTTTTTTTTGACTTCCATTTCGCCATGGGCGGTCAAAAGTCGAAAAATAAATCTCGAAATGGGCAGAGTAAGATCGAAAAAAAAATTTCCCCCAAATTTGCCCAAGAGGGGCTGTTCGATACCAGGAACACGAAAAAGATTGTTATTTTGTACGAAAACATCGATTTCTAAAGTTAACTCATTTTAAACGACACCCGAAGCCAAATTTAGCACGAACAGCGAATTTGAAATCAACTTTTCGGATCAAGTGGGAAATCAAGATAATACATTGAGAATATATGTTGTATAGAATTTTCTGCTCTACAAGATAGAGCTACGGAGATATTGTTTACAGCAAGCTCGTACACACTATACTTCATGAAACAGGTTTTCAGCTATTTTCCAAAATGTTTGAAAATTGAATTTTCAAGTTTTTATCACTAAAACGCGCGTTTTATGAAAATGTCATGGACACCTTTTTGTAGAGAATAAGATGCTGAATAAAACTGTCTGCTTAGTTTCTGTGAGCTTGTCAAACTTGGCAAGTTGTAACCATATTACCATATTCGCTCAGGTGAGAGTTGCTCCTATTCGGGTTACTTTTTCGAGGCTTCTGGGAAAGAGATTTTACTGAACTTGGACCGTTCCTTGTACAGTTTTTAATGCTCTTTAATCTGAAATAAAAATCAAACGCACAAATTTTTAGGTATTCAACGAGCGAAAATTCATGACAAAAAAAATTCATGACAAAATTTAACATCAAAAATGAAACTTTTCGAAGGAAAGTCTTGAGAAACTTTTATTAAGTATTCGACGACAAATCGAATAAAAAAAGAATAGTGAAAATGTTGAGTTTAAAGCCCGATATTTTCAAAATTTTAGCACACTTTAAGGTATTCCTGGAGAGAAATTTTTTATAAAAATAAAATTTTCCCAAAAAGTTAATAGAGAGGTCATTGGTCATGCCTGATAACATTCTCAATGTATGGATCCGTCATCTTGCATCTAGGGCATGCCTGTATGGACCTCTCCTTGAGTCTTACAGAGAGGCTCTCTTAAAAACATTTTCGCCTGTCGAAACAAACATCATAAGAAAGAGGATGAAATTTGCTACAAGATGAACCCCTTTCAATGGAATTCCATGCATACGATCTTTTGTTAGGCGGCCGAAAATGAGCCATTTTTGACCGACTCGCACGCTTCATGTCAAAACATTGAAACAGGTGTATCCGAATTTTTTAATAAAAGGCATCTAATAGGGCTAAAAAAAAGGTCGCTCTTTCACGTGGTGTCTTCAGTTTTTTAGCATGGGGGGTTTTTATGCCCCAAACGCACCACGCGAAATATTAAAATGCCAAAATGAGGCCTTTAATAATTTTTTTTGTAAAAAGTCATCAGAACCTTTTTTATGCGCCTTTCAACTCTGAATCGAATAAGCAATTGAAAATAAATATATGTTAACAACGAAGAAAGTAATGGTCATTTGATTTTTTTTTTGGGTTTTCGGTGCATATCCATGGTAAACTGAAGAAAATAATTTTTTGAAAAAATATTTTTGAGGTCTCTTTAGGAAGCCTCATAAGCCTTTAGAAGGAAAAGAAAATCAAAAATAATTTTGTTCCCGACATGACTTACATAGAGCCCTGGTCGAATCTCTCAGATTGGCTCTCTTAACCACCCTTGAGAGAGGCCGTACTCTTTGCTCTGTAACACTGGCAGGACTGTATGTACGTTGTGCAACACTTGGACGAGCTACTTTATTCGAGCGAGTGTATATATACATAAACTGTTGTGTGCGTTAGGATAAGTAATTAAATGGCTGACGACTTTGGAAAAGCACACGTACATTCATATGTTCTAACATATGTACATATATATCTATATCTACATCTCTATGTCTATATATACATATATATATATATATATATATATATATATATAATATATATATATATATATATATATATATCTATATCAATATCTATCTATATCTATATCTATCTATATCAATCTATATCTGTATCCATATCTATCTATATATTGATTATATTGATTACTGCGATGAACACCAGAGAGGTGATTACGGCCGCACACATCATGAGCATATGCAATTACATTCGAGACTTTATGATTTGTTTACGACGATCAATTAGCTGAGGTGAGTCCACTTTTTTTTAAGGTGCTGTCACTTTGCAGTAGGCGAAGAAGACAGGGGGCAATGTCTTTCCATCCGGCGCCGTATAGACGGCCTTGGCGCACGTGAGCATACCCGGCATTGGAAGGTCGTCAATGTGGAGCGTGCCAGTCGTGCATTCGTAAACATTGGCATTCATCTCCTTAAAATGCGAGTATTGTCGCGCGCCCGACATAACCGATACATTAAAAAATAATTATGAGTAAAATTGATTTTGAAAAGGAATAATAAAAATTATTATAACACCCAACCATGGTCACATGTGTCTGTCTTTCCCTTTTCCCTATGTACATAATGCAAAAAGCCAATTAATTATTCAATCGTTGAATAAACAAAGAAATTACTAAATTATAATTATAGTGTATAATAAATTAATACTAAATTCATAATCTCTTCAATGTCTCTCGGCACATGGAATGTGTCCTTCCTTTTAGGGATGATGACGTTCCACTGACGGACAGAAGAACGTCCATCATCTTCCAAAACAATACTATGCTTAATATGCCAAACCATCGGATGGTGGCATGTCTGTGCCATGAGTGCAGCCGCCGTGCACATGCCGCCAGCAGGCGGCGTCCCGCAAGCTAGAGAGAAATGTCTAGCAGAACAGTTAAAACTAGCGCCACTTGTATTCCAATTTTTTTTCTAAAAAAAAAATTAAATTAATAAAAAATATCAGAAATAACACAAGTTAATATTACTACTAGAATTAGAACAAAATAAGCACTAATAAAACTCATATCTACATATTTCTGCGCTTACTTTTAGCGCAAGTGACGGTGGTCGTTGCGGCCGGGAAAACCTTAGCCGGGTCGATTACGTCCTCGAAGGTGACGCCGTCCGACTTGCACCGAATGCCTCTCGGGATTATTATGGGAGTACCTTCCTGAAAATATCAAATGAGTAACATGTTGTTCGGTTTTGCATTTGTACTTGTATTCCGCATGTCAAACTAAGGGGAAGGGGGGGGGATCAACAGCCAAGAGGGACCAACAGAGAGCAAACTAGAAGCACATCTCCAACTAGAGGGAGGTAGGGGGTGCATTAAAGGAAGTATCCGGCGAATAATTATACAGTACGGCTAAAGAACCACTTTGAATGCGCGCGCTCATAGAGTTGCTGAATGCGCGCGCTCATAGAGTTGCCTGTCGCTCGGTCGAGAGAGCATGCGAAATAGGAGGGCGGCTCTGACCTACCGTAGCTAATTAGATTTCACGTTACTTTTGCTCAGAATGTAATGAAAGAAAATCGCTCAAACTTTCTGGATACATGTTTTACGCCAAGATGAACTTATCCACATAGAACAAAACATAGGTTAATTATTCCCCGGATACCTCCTTTAACAGACCTTCGAGGCGAACAAAAGGCTTCCATCCGGACATGTCACAGTGAGACACGGCTCTCGCACCGTCATCAGCAAGGTTGCAAAACAGCCGACCGCTGCGTCATCACACTGAAAATGTAAATAGTAATGAATAAATAACGATTAAATTAATTTAAATCGGTTTTACTTATAAACAATAATTATAATAAAAAAACATCCGAAAAATTTGCAAGCGCACTCTACATACATAGATAGTTATGCAAATCAATGTAAATCTGAAAAAAACCGTAAAAATCCAAACACGATATAGGAGCTAAAGTTATTTCGTGAAGCACCACAGGATAATTCCCAGCAAATCATTACAATGGAGAAGATATATCTTTTAACTTATCAGTCAAAGAATATATAATGGTTGAAATTAAGATTGAGAAATCAGGATATGGTAGACTATTGAGAAGAGAGACAGTCTGATGAGAAATGGAGTTCCATAGAGTATTGTCAGAAGCACGAAAGAGAGGAATTTTCTTTGAAAGACCTACCCCTAACGCTTGAGGCTTTTAGATTGATAAATAATGAAAACGGCTAGTTAGATGATCCGGAACAAATTGAAAACATTATCTGATAGCAAGCAATGTTGTGAAGCATAACCAGAGGTATCAACGGGCCCAATATTTTTGGGCCGGCCCGACCCGAGCGATTTCCGGGCCCTAGAATTTTGGGCCCCACCCGGCCCGGCCCATTGGAGCCCGCTTTTCAAAAATTCGGGAGGAAAAAGTCCGACGAGATACGGACTATTTTGAGATCCAAAATTCTTCATACTCATGCTATGAATATTCATTTTAATGTATAATAGAAAAGGTTTTAGAGGAAAAGATGAACGAAGGAAGAAAGTTTTGAAGTCTTGACTGGACAACATCATGTGCTTATCGGGCCCAAACGGGCCAGCGGGCCGGCCCAACTTTTGTGGGCCCGGCCCGGCCCGGGGCCCTGGGAAGTTGGGCCGGCCGGCCTTACGGGCCGGGCAGGGCCGTTGGCACCTCTGCGCATAACTAACGTAGGTAGAGAGAATTCCTTACAAGCATCTTCATACGATTTAAAATTTAGCATACAGCGGGCATGAAGCCGCCATAAGAAATATTTGTGAACATTTTCAATTTGCTTATTTTCACTCAGCAAGTGCGGATGATATACAGGAGAGGCGTATTCTTCAATTAATAGGCGGTGATAAGCGTCTTTGAAGAATGCGAACGGATGCATAAAAAGAGAAAGTTGGTGCTCATCTTAGCGATATCAATTATATGCTGACGGAAGAGAGATTGTTAGAAAAGAGAACAACCAAGTCGCGCGCACGTAAAGAGGAGTTAGAATAGAACAACCGAAAATGAATATGATGGAATACGCGGATTGTTTGGGCCAAAATGGAGCAATTCACATTTATCAGCATTGTTTCGTAGCTGCCACCTAGATACCCATTCTTCGATGGAAGTTATGGCATCGGAAAGTGGACGACCCTTAGGTGAATGAATGGCAATGACTTTTAAGTCATCGGCGAAGAGCAAGGGAATAAATCTATTCCTATCGCGAAGAAAGTCACATATGTCGTTAATGTAAATTAAGAAAAGCAGCACCCCAACTAGATATAACTTTAGTGGGCGAAGACAACACATTATCTATCGAAACTACTTGAAAACGGTTACATAACCAGTTAGAAAACCAAGAATACGGTCACCCAGAAATGTCATAGGATGCTTTGCAAAGAATTTGGAGTGCGGGACAGTATCGAAGGCTTTGGCGAAGTCTATATACAACATATACAGTACCGTCGGAAAGTCTATGAACTTTTGGTTTTTCATTCATAATTTCCTTCAAAGTGTATGAAAGTTAATGAAATTTTCAGGGTTGCTCTTTTGTAATAATAAATCTTCAGTAGCCGAATATTGGATTCATTGATTAACTACAAAGCGAAATAAAAATCAATAACTCAAATTATAAGGGTTGCATATTTAGACGTGCTGGATAAAATGGTTTATTTCCTTGGTATTCGGTAAGTTTTTATCGGACAAATGGTTTAGCTGCATGCTAGAACATCTCTGCGATAACGTTTTGGTCCAATCGATATTTAATCACCTGTTTTTACATGCGGCCAGCCTCCAGTGCCAGATCCATGCAGTCGGCCTGAGATGCAGATGGTTCAGGAGGACAAAATCGATCATTTACTACAATATCTATAATAATCATGATGTCCATTTATTCGGAGATGATCATTGAACTAATTCAGGCGCTTACGTGATCTGTGGAGATTTATTATTACAAAAGAGCAACCCTGAAAATTTCATTAACTTTCATACACTTTGAAGGAAATTATGAATGAAAAACCAAAAGTTCATAGACTTTCCGACGGTACTGTATATGTTGTATATAGACTTCGCCAAAGCCTTCGATACTGTCCCGCACTCCAAATTCTTTGCAAAGCATCCTATGACATTTCTGGGTGACCGTATTCTTGGTTTTCTAACTGGTTATGTAACCGTTTTCAAGTAGTTTCGATAGATAATGTGTTGTCTTCGCCCACTAAAGTTATATCTAGTTGGGGTGCTGCTTTTCTTAATTTACATTAACGACATATGTGACTTTCTTCGCGATAGGAATAGATTTATTCCCTTGCTCTTCGCCGATGACTTAAAAGTCATTGCCATTCATTCACCTAAGGGTCGTCCACTTTCCGATGCCATAACTTCCATCGAAGAATGGGTATCTAGGTGGCAGCTACGAAACAATGCTGATAAATGTGAATTGCTCCATTTTGGCCCAAACAAACCACGTATTCCATCATATTCATTTTCGGTTGTTCTATTCTAACTCCTCTTTACGTGCGCGCGACTTGGTTGTTCTCTTTTCTAACAATCTCTCTTCCGTCAGCATATTCCATCGTCTGTCTCTCTCTCTCTCTCTCTCTCTCTCTCTCTCTCGCATTGCATGCGATCGATCGCATGCGACAGCACATGAAAAGCTGCATACATACATTTTTCTTTCTATCTCTCTTTCTTTCTCTCGCCTTCTTCTCTTTCTCTCTCTCTCTCTCTCTCTCTCTCTCTCTTTTCTCTCTCTCTTTCTCTGTCTGTCTGTCTTTCTGTCTGTCTGTGCCTGTTTGTCTGTCTCTCTCTCTCTCTATCGGCAGCGAGCAAGACAAGGGGTGCATGCATACTCGAAATGAATGTACATACAAACAACTTAAACAAACAAAACTAAAGAGATGAGAGAGAGAGAAAGAGAGGTGAGAGAGTGAAGGAGAGATGAGAGAGAGAGATGAGACAGTGAAAGAGAGATGTGAGAGAGAGAGATGAATGAAGCAATGCTGCGCTCATATTCACCCCCCCCTATCACTAGGTTATCCTATGCCGAAAGCTGCATGGATGGGTTGGTGGCCTGGTGGTTAACGTGGGAAAATGCGCGCGGGGGGTGGTGGTTCGGGTCCGGTCAGGAGCAAAATGTCTTTCTCTCTCTCTCTCTCTCTGTCTACTTTCAGGTACAACAAACGGCAACGACTCCCAGCATCACGACGGATCACAGGTTAGCTAAATTATCGACTTTTGCGATTTTTCTTGGCATATTATTCTATTTCACTGCTGTTTTGTTCACAGAAAGGCTAAACGCAGTGAACCATGCCATCGCAAAAGACGATATTTAGCTAACCAGATCTGTATGATGGTCGGGCAGAGAGAGAGAGAGAGAGAGAGAGAGAGAGAGAGAGAGGGAGAGAGAGAAGAGAGAGAGAGAGAGAGAGCGAGAAGAGAAAATGCTTCGGAAGCGCTCGAATACTGAAGAAAAGGCACTTTAAAAGGGTGAAAACATACATAATAGTGGCGGGAAAAGGTACAGTTGGGCAGAGAGATGCAGAGAGAGAACATACATCGAGAGAGATAGAGAGTTTTATCCAGAGAAGCAGAGAAACAAAGCAAAACGATGCGAAATCGGCATCTGTGTGTATGCGCGGCCGGCTCAGCCGGTTAAAAACTACAAAATGTCCTCTGAAGATACAGAATGTGCTCGACCAAACAACAAATAATTCTGTTAGTGCTAGTTCTCTAGATATATCTGTACCTCATTTTGTAGAATATGACCAAATATTTTTCTGTGTGATGTTACTCACTTAATCCCCAACTCGCATAATTTGATGCCAATCGGATGTAGCGTGCAAGAAATTCGCAACGTCATAATTTAATCACGAGGGATGTAGAACTAATTGCTTTACACCATGATAAGCTACAAATTCAATAAGCTTGTTGCATTGAGAGCAGGCGCGAATGAGAGAATAGGTAGGCCAGCTGATATGACGAAAATTAAAATCTCCACATGGAAGAATTGGCAATGAAGATGAAACAATAAGATAAGAAATCGCATCGAATAATTCGCGAGAGTTACCATCATGATTAGGATTACGAAGACGTAGCCAAAGAAATTTCGACATATTTAATAAATGAATAAATGACTCTCCTTTGGATCCGCGATCTTTGAGTATTATAGAATATGTAGAGCGGAAGAAAACAATTAATAAAAAATTTCACCAACCACTACCGGTACATCCATGTGCTTTGGTTCCGCGCAGGTCATGCACGGAAGCGGCGGTGCCGTGGTGGTTGTCGTGGTTGTAGTGGTTGTAGAGGGCGTCGTCGACATCGTCGTAGTCGTGGTCGCTTCCGTGGTGGTCGGAGGAGCCGCGGTCGTGGTTGAGGTGGTGCTGGTGGTTACTCGTGGAGGGTCTGAGAACAAGTATTATGTAGTTTTTTTGTCTGATAAAATTCACTTTTTAATAAAGCTCAATTAAGCTATTAGGCATAATTTAAAACTTTCATTACACATCATTGCTACAAACATCATCTATTAAATCATCGCTCCTTTAGTGGACTATTTTGACTTAATGGAGAGGTTTCAAGTTAAGAAAAACAAGTCTATAAAATAAAGAAACTTTCTGTCTACTTTATGCCATGGCGGACATTGACAAGCCATCAGTTACATAAATAAAAAATATTCTCGTTTTTTTTTTACTTCTCTCTCGTAATTTTGTTTCCTCTCCTTCTCCTTCTTTTTGCTTTTTGTTCTGTAATTTTCTTTAGCTTTACATATAAGTGCATCTATGCCATTGTAATGTGTCGCATTAAGTAACATCGTGTATGCGAATAAAGAATCTAAATTTAAATCAAAAAGAATGTTTTTATCATTTTATAGCCATGTCTATCAGAGTTAAACTTATGTTCCTTTAAAACTTAACAAACAAATAAAAATGACCAACTTCTAATGCTGGGGTCCGTAGGGACCATGGCCATGCAAGCATGGCCATCGGAAGCGAGGTTCAAGGCGATGATGATGCGGAGGAGGACGGCGTTCATCTTTGACGTTTTTCTTGCTGTTCTTCCTTCTCTTCCTTATCGACAACGAACGCAGTGAGAAATTTAGCCGAATTTGACCTTTTATACTGGCAGTTGCCGGAGGGGCGGGCAGACAGATTCATATATTGCTTTCTTTGACTGACACAAGAGAAAGACCGTGAGAGAGAGAGATAAAGAGAGAACGAGAGAGAGAGAGAGACGGAGAGCTGAAGAGAGAGAACGACATCCAAAGAGAGAGAACGAGAGAGTGAGAGAGCGAAAGAGAGTGAATGAGAGAGAGAGAGAGAGAGAGAGAGAGAGAGAGAAAGATAGAGGGAGAGCGAAAGAGGGAGAGTAAGAGAGCGAGAGAGAGCGAGAAATGGAGAAAGAGAAGGTGAGAGGGAGGCATCGATGATTTGTAAATAAGTTGTAGGCAACGGAAAAGCTCGAAGCGTGGTGATCAACAAGAGCCTTACTGAACGTAAGACCCGGCATCGTAATAACAACAATTGCTATTACTATCATGATTACCAGTGATAATATTTAAAAAAAATGTATTAAATATTAAAAAAAATAAATATTAAAAATATTAAAGATTAAAATAAGATTAATGAAAAATCTGTATTATTAAAAAAAAGCATAACCGTGCACACTGCTCGTAAATTGTTCGTTAATATTGTAGACTTATTCTTATTTATTTATTTACTCCATACATCATTGCGATGTGATAACCTTAAAACATATAGATCGAAAAGTTTGTACAATTTAGGCAGAAGAAAAAATTAATGCGAAGATCCCTAGTTATCGGTTCGTGTTTTGCTTTTATTGACGTGGTGTTCTTTTTTTTCAAATAATGATTTATCGATGATCGGATAATCGTGTGAAAATGTATTCAATTATCGATTGGCGCCCCTAAACGGCGGCTGGGCCTTGATTGAGGATATGCCGAGCGGCGCCAACGCATAGCGAGCGAACGGAGGGAGGATGCATGGAAGGTGGTGGAGACATGGACTTTGCGCCGTCTGACGGCGCGCATCCAGAAATCAGCGGAGGACGTGCGCCGCCACAATCCGCAGCAACAGCAGCTGCGGCGGCTGGCTCAGCTGTCATTCAGCCGTGCAGAATCAGAAAAAGATGACGTCATGTCATGGCTTCTGGTACTTCTGAAAAGAATAAATTATATTTTACTGATTAAAACGATGTAAAAAAAAGCGTCGACATAGAAAACTTCCGAAAAAAAGAGCTCAAGCTTACATAAATAGTTATGCATACGAATGTTCGCGCACGGCGCGCAATTTTGTGAGCGAGACAGAATGATTTTGCGCTATTTGTCACGCTATATTCTGTGTGAGAGGAGTTAGATTACGGTAGGAGTGGTGCATAAAAAGCTAAAATTAACCGGCGTTAACTGGCATAGAATGTCTAGTTATTCGTACGACAAATTAGCCTTCTTTGAAGATTATTGCAAAAAAAAAAATGTACGTCGCTTCTCAAGTTATTACATTATAAAAATTGACCGGATTAAAATAGTCAATAATCATCAGGCTTTTATGGGCTTCGCACGACATTCATAGTGTTTTAGCTGCCATAGTTTTTTTAAGTTCTATTTTTTTATTTTTTGCAATTTTTGACATTTTAGTTCTGGTAGTCAAAATCTAACATCGGTCCCCGGGGCAGGCACCAATGGCGCCCTCCTTGAACCTTACAGAGAGGCTCTCTTAATCCGCAAGCTGAGAGAGAACCGTTTGCACTCGTCGGCCACAGGGAGGATAATTAAAGAGAAAGGAGGAACGAAGAAGGAGCAGGAAGAATGACGAAGTTTTCTCATCTTCTTCATCATGGCACTCTCTCGCACATTGGCCATGCCAGCATACAACCGATATACCGATCCTTTTGGCTATTCTTACTTTTTCGTTTGTTCAATGTATGTATGTACATGACGTCGGCAATGTTTTGATGTAAGTATTGTATTTTTTTACACTTTTTTACACTTAAAAACATAACTTATTAAATTTTTTTGCAATTAATTTAGATTCTAATTAATGTAATTGAATAATGTGTGAACAAGGAGAATGCTTGAGTGAGAAAGGTCGAAAAAAAATAAAAATAACTACGTTTTTTGATTCACGAGAAGAATTAACAGCCAATAATCAACAAACTATAAGAAAGTGATCGAAACTTTGAGGAGCTCAATTGTTTGATTTCAGCAAAACATCACTGTGGCTGGCCACAGCGCCGGCGGTGCGGCCGCCGACTTTCTACGCCTTAGTCCAGCAACGAATAGTGCGGCAATTATTTTATTATATTATTTTTTATTGTATTTACTATAAAGGAGCACAAAACTCAACCTTAATCTAGATTTGAATTTTCCTCCTGACAATTGTTGGTCTCTTGAAGAGCTCTTCCACAAAATCATCCTGATGGCGGGCTGCGCATCAGCCTATTGGAGCATCCATAAGCGTGCACGCGAGTTGTGTCGCAAGAAGGCGGAACTACTCTTAGAGCCAGAGGAGTGTCCGGAAGACAGTGAAATGGTACGACCGTATTTTATGCAACGAAAAAAAAACTCATTCAAATTTCGCGCCAACCATATTTTGATTTATCTATTTTTTTTCTACGTCTTCCATCTTCAGCTCATGAAGAAGCTGCGCAAAGTGCCCGCAGCGCACTTTTCGCGCGACGTTTTTGAGCCGGAACGAAATCCGGCAAAGTGGGGTAAGGAAAAATTATCGATACGTACATACATATGTATATATTTTTATATTCTTTCTTAAATTGGAAATTATAGTTGTTTAATTAATATATCATTTTATTTCATTTTTAGAAGTTACCCCCGTGATCGACGGCGACTTTCTGCCGGCGCCCGTTGAGGAGCTGGCCAAGTCGGCGCCTCCCATGCCTTGTTTGCTCGGTGTCACCAAGCTCGAGGGCACCTTCTTTGGTGAGTGTCGTTAATTAATTAATTACTTAATTAATTATTTGATTGACTCTATGCATTATTTTTGTGGATTGATTCCATATTTCATTTGTCTTATTCTGTCTCATTCTCAGTGCTCACGATGAAGGCTGAAGTCGAGAGGCTGCGCCGCTGGATCCAGGGGATGCTTCCGAGAAAGTGTGAAAAGCTCGAAGAACGCACGGACGAGATGCTCTCGCATTATCTATCCGATGTGGAGCGCCAAGATGCCGAAGCAATTCGAAAGGCTTTCGCTGTGGTCAGTCAATTGGATTAGCCATAGAAACCTCACTCTTGAATTCGCGCCATTTTTCACATCGGCAAGAGAGCACACGACTAGAACGATCAAGAAAACTCGAAACTATTTATGATTCAGAATCGTGGGAAAAAATTGTTTTTTGTCTTCCCTACTCCATTCCATAGATAGGAATGAATATCAAGGAAAAATAAGAAAAAAAGAAGAATAAGACATCGATCCATATTATTTCTACTTGAGGGCTTCTCAGACTACTCCTTCAATGTCCCGAGTTACGAGACGATGCTTAGCATGCTCGCGAACGACTCTTCTGTACCCGTGTTCAACTACCGATTTGACTACTGTGGCCCGAACACGTTCGGCAAGCAGGACAGCTTCGTGCCGTGGAAAGGTGCGAGAACGATTAATTTTTAAGAGTAAAATTTTTTAAGTTTTCTTTTATGTTGATATCTCTATAGTTAAATAAATATATATTCGATTGAAGAACAACTTTTATTTCGCAAAAAATTAATACATAATTCTACTACTATGTTCAAACAAAAGCCTCACACGGTACCGAGCTAAAGTACCTCTTTGCACACTCGCTCATCAATCCGACTCCAATGGAAGAGAACGAGAAGGCTCTGCTCGACATGATGGCTGGCGCTTTCTGCAACTTTTGCAAGAACGGGTCTGTTTTTTTTTACTTTTTATTATTTATAGATTTTGCGAACAATCAAATGTTCATTTTTAAAATGGATATATCAATCAATCAATCAATCAATATAAATCATGACTACATACATATATCCATTTAAATTGTCTTCTTTAGCGACCCCAACGGCGGAGGCAAGGATGGAAAGTCTCCACTGCTGCTTCACTGGCCTGCGGTCACGCTGGAGGCGCCAGAGAGACATTTGATCTTTGACTGATGCCACGAATCAGCGACTGCTATTTTGACAGCCGACCACGGAGATACGTCGAGATTCGTGCCGAGGAGGATAAGAAGAAAGAGGAGGCGACCGTCAATAAGACTAACAAACTTTGACTTACAGTACAGTCGATGTATGCCTGCCCACCAAAATTAGATGGTTTTTTCCTGACTTGAAAAGAAATCTTTATTCATGCGATTTTCGACGATTGAGCATTTTCACCCGTTATACATATATTAATAATAAATCCATATATATTAATAATAAAGCACTTGGTAACGGTTTGAATGGATATTGTAAACAACTAACAATAAAAATAACAATTCTGACGTTTAAAGGAGTTCTATCGGAAGTGCGAGGAAGCTTTTTTTCATTCTTTTTGACATACAGAGCGAAAAAAAAACTTCTCTTCATATTCGAAACTGCTCGCCTGTGTCACTATAACTAAAAACAAGTGCACTAAATCATTAAAAAATTTAAAAATATTTTTTAAATGCTACCCGGAATGCTACACGGAATGACTGTGATGGCGGACGCAAGCGATGCCAGCAAGGCGGCCATCGGAGAGGAGCTTGGTATGTTTTTCTGTGCCAAGTCGCCGCCAAATTGACACGCGCGCCATTTCTTCAAGCCTTGGCACAGCACGTGGCGCGAATCCCTTAAAAAATTTTGTTATTTTTTTTAGCGGAATTAATTCTTTTTATGATTACAAATCTGAGAATACTTTTTTTAATAAACTAAGAGCTTTAAAGGCGGGCGTTCACCAAGAAATCGTTAGTGCATGGTTACCCTGCGAGTATGCACCCCATCATTGTCATGTTGCGGGAAAATCGCTGACAATGAGAATTATTTCAGCCCTTCTCTATGAAAAACTTTTTGTTTCATTTTTTGCATCCGTTTTTCTTTTTCATATTTTGCGCGCACACACACAAACCATTAGAACAGTATTGTTGACCGAAATGAGCACTCTTCCATTGTTGCTCGAGACGGCAGCGAGCAAGGGAGCATCGTTCAATTTGTTGTCGACTCGAAGAAGGCTGCCATCTTGAAAGAAGGCGACGTCGAGGACGAAAGCGTGAGGATTCTGCAAAAAAAGGTTTCTCAATTTCATACTTTAAAAAACTTATTCTACACATACATACATATTTTTGTTTGAGAAATTAAAAAAAAAACGTAGAAAGGAAAAGGCTAAAAAAAACCCCAAAAAATTATATTTACGTATGTATGTTTGTATGTACATATATGAAAAATAATATATAAAAGTAAAAAAATTTAACTTTATTTTGACACCGTGGTAAACTTATATATGTACAGTGACTTGGCCGAGAATTGCTGAGATGGCTGCGGCGCCTGGCGCGTTCGCCACTTTTCGCGGCGTTAACTTGTCCCTGCCTTCGTCAAAGACGTAAGTTGTCGACGAATAGACGAAAGCCTTTCGGCCAAGCGCCCGCGCCACTTCTGCCATCTCTTCGAGCGAGGCAAGCTGACTCGATTAAAAAAATTAAACTATTAGCAAGAAAACAACACAATAAAGATTTTTAAAAAATATGTATAAAAAAAGATGCTAAGAATCAGTCACTGACATTCCAGACGGCGCACAGCACTTTGCGATGTCCGTTAATCGAATCTCGTTCACCTCAAAACGCCTTCGCTCGGGCATGTCTCTACTGAAGAGGCAAGAAAATTTTTATTTGCATGTTGTCTGTTGTTAATTGTAAAGTTAAGTGCAAGTTAGCAAAGAAGAGGGGAGCTATTTGCAAAAAAAACTTTATGCTTTTTAAATTCGCATTCCTGCGTAGGGTCATTCCAAAATCAATCGCGCGTTAAAAAAAGGAAACTCTTACCAGACATGCGCCTTGCGTCCTCGTGGAAAGAAGACGTTGGTAACGGCGATGAGGAGGCGATTGACATCACCGTCCGGAGACGCGTGCAGCATGAAGGCGCGAAAGGAGTCGAGGCCACTGATGTCCGCGCAGACGACGGTGTCGTCGGCCACACGGTTGGTCGAACTGCCTGCTAATTTACGGCGTAGAAGAGAATTGAATAAAACTTTTTTTATAATGTAGAAAAAAATATTATAACATATCTATTAACAAAAAAATTTATAAATATTTATGAGGGGGGCTAAACGATGTGCTAGTAGTCAGTGATCAAAAATAAAATTTCTCAGGACTACGTGCAGTATTCAACATATATTTGACACCTACAAAAGTCAGCCTTGACGCATCGTAAGCTTTTGCAGTAAAAATTTGCCGCTACTCGGGCGCCGAAGAAGCGTCTGCCCGGCCACTCCTCGAGCACGTAGAGAGTCGCGGCGTCCACGAAGACGGCCGCGAGCGTGGTGCTCTTAAAAAGGAGGATGAAAAGCCTTTTCTTTTAATTCGACATGCGGACCGTAGAAAAGCACACGGACCGTAGAATGGATATTCAGGCCAATTGGCCTGAATATCCATTCTACGGTCCGTGTTGAATGGAGAGATGCCACTACAAAACTTTTAAGGATTTTAAACATAAATAATGTCTGTGACTCGGGCTTTTTTTAAGCGTTTTTTAAAAAATATATGTGTATGTAAATTGATTCGCCAATTTGCCTTAAAGCGTAGAATGCCTCTTGGCAAGGCGTCCGAGTATGGATGATGAACGGATGCGAGGGTGGTGACGTGGCCGACGAGGATGACGTGCATGCGCGACGCGAGGATGTTGCGGTCATGCACGGCTGGCCAGACACTCACAGCCGCGACACCCTCCTCGCTCACAGCGAGCACCTTCAATTTAAATTTTATTTTTGAATTCCCGCGCTTTTTCCTGATCGCCTCATGAGTCTTCTATGAATACGTCTTAGCTCTCGACTCACAAAATTAATAGATAACATGTAAACTTGGTGTAATATATGTAAGTAGGAAAGAATGAAGACACTAGTTGTGAACAATTTTAAAGGACAGCATAGCTCTATTATCTTTGAATTCTTATTCAGCCGAAAAAGTCTTTTTTCAATCAGCTGAAGTACATATTCATGCTTCCCCTTTGCTAAAACAAATTTAAGGGCATTCGTTTGAAAGGAATATATAAATGCACACACCTCCGTGTGCACGAACGGGCTGAGCCGCATGATTGGCTGAAGGTGCCGGAGAAGTGGCGCTTGGGCAGCGCCGGCGGCGGCGCACGCATGGCTCCATGGCTCTCCGCCGAGCGCATCGCTGCTGCTGGCGCTGGCAGCTTCTTCTTGCACCATCTGCAGACGTAGTCGTTCATAAGAGGAGAAGTAATATACATACATACATACATATGCATTATGTTTCAGTTCCTTATTTTGTTGATAAATACACATTACATACTACGAATGCTCTATGAGTAGTAACAGTGTTTTTCTGGTTTATGATAAAACCTGAAAGTGCTAATTGTAAAAAAATAAATAAATATTTTATTCTAATAATATTATTTTATTCTATTACAGGAAGCCGATTTGAAATTTCGAATAGAAAAGATTCTGCATGGTTAAAGTACGGAAAGTATACTGGGAGGGGGGGGGGGAGTTTTATTATGAGAACGATAGATTTGCCTTCGTTTGGCATCAATCTTCTCTTTGTCCGACGCTTTAATCGCAGCATTAATACTATATGCTATTTCTACACATATCAAAATTGCGGAGTGCTCTGGACTCCTTTTGAAGCCTTTATGTTATATTTCTTGCCTTAAAATGTAAAAAAAAAACGGGGAGGGGTTAGTGAAACAAGTGAATTACAGAAAAATACTGGCAGTTCTTGCAAGATCAACTTCTGCAGCAACGGCAATTGTGGGACATGGCCATAAAAATTACGCTGAAGCAGATAGTACAGATGTTGAAGAAGGAGGAGTACGAGGAGGCGGAAGAGAGAAGAAAATAAAATACAGAGGCATCATGGCCTCGCTTGCTGATGCTGGCTGAGTCAGCGGCAAGGCAGAGCACGAAATAGACACATTCACATTCATTTTCATTTATCTTTTTCTATTTCTCTGTCTTTTTCTCCCTCTCTCTCTCTTCCTCTCTCTCTCTCTCTCTCTCTCCCTCTCTCCCTCTACCTTTCTCTATCTTTCTGCCTCTCTCCATCTTTCTCTGCCTCTTTCTCTCCCTTCTCTGAAAAAAGGTATACTTAGAGGGTGAAAGAAAGACTGAATATACATAAAAAATATTAGGGAAATGCAATAGTGGTAGAACATGAAAGATTGCCAAGGCTTTTGAGAATAATGATAAGGAAGAGAGAGGGGGTAGTTGGTGTAGAGTAAGAAATAGAGATAAGGAGAGACAGAGAGAGAGCGAGAAAGAGAAAGATATATGGGGGGTGGAAAGAGAGGGAGAGAGAAAGAGGGGAAAAAGACAAAAAGGCTGAGAAGACAGTGCAATAATAATAATAATAATATGAATGTGCACAATGGCGCCTTTCTGCTCATGAAAATGCAGCAGCACCCAGTGCACGATTCATCATAAAGATTATTTTCTTTCTTTCTCTGCTTCTGTCTCCCTCTTGCTCGTTCTCTTTCTTCTCTCTTCCTCTTTCTTGTCTCTTTATCTCTTTCTCTTTCTCTCTCTCTCTCTCTTTCTCTCTCTCTCTTGCTCTTTCTCTCTTTCTTTAGTTACAAGAACGATACAAAACGTTTCAAATGGTGCAAGACGTCTAGAATGATTCTCGCTGATTCTTTCTTCTTTTCATATCGGCAATAAAGAAGCGTTCCAATGTGGCAAATTATGAAACTGACACGGTGTGTCGAAAGCAGTAAAGGTTTCCTTGAAAGAAACGCGTTAGCTTGCATGAATACATAAGAATTTTTAATCTTCACTGTTGATTTATCATAGTGCCAAGTTTGTATAAACTCTGCATAATTCTACTTAACTCGCAATAATTTTCCATTTTTTCATAGAGTAAACATGGATTTAAGAATATTATCTGATATTGTTTTGAAACTAAACAAAGTCGAATATGCAGCTAAGGTGAGAAATTGACTCTTCGCGGTTGTATAGTGTTTATCTATTTGTTGTTTATCGAAGCATCGATTGAACTGTATACTCCAAGTCCATAGACGGTTCGCATTGCTTTTATTTACGTGATTTTTGGCGGATTGCCCATTATCGATTATCCCTTATCGTTAGAGCGTGAAGATGTCAGTTATCGATTAGGGCCGGAAAATAGGAATTATCGATTTGGGCCGGAAAATGGCAATTAGCGATTAGAGTTCAGAAATGGTGTCGGCGCTTGATTGAGCATGCCGAGCGAGCGCGCGGCGCCGACGCACAGCGAGCGATGTAGGATGCAGAAGGTGGACATGGACTGCGCCGTCTGGCGCATCCAGAACAGCGGACGAGGCGGGCGTGGTGCGCCACCACCAACGACGGCATGTGATGAGGGGTCTGCTGATTGGGCCGGAGACTCAGACGACAACGATGGCGATGTCGTCATGGCTTCTGTTACTTCTGAAGAGAGAGAGAGAGAGTAGGGAATAAAAAGAGGCTCAAAATTTATTTATTTTTTTTTAGTTTTGTGAGCTCCTCTCGATTTTGATCTCAATGGCTCACTTTATATTTTGTGAGAAGAATGATATCATAATAGGATTTGGTCATCGATTGACTTGTCATTCGTAAGTGCCATAAATTAGCATAAACATAAACATATATATATATATATATATATATATATATATATATATATATACATATATATAATTGACATATATGTATGTATGTAAGTACATACATGTACATATCTTCAAGACCTGGCAGTTCGGTTGCCGGAATAAAGGCCTTGTTGATGAAGCCCGGAGGCATGAGGTAATGAAGGAAGTTTCCGGTGCACACCTCGGAAATGGCAATGACGAGAAATAGGGTTCGTGACGTCATCATGGTACCTGAAATAAGAAGAAAAGAAGTATGTGCAATATATTGTTCTAGGATCTTTGCTGATCCCTGAATGGCTGCATAGCACTGTTCTAATATGGGAAAAACCAACGACGAAACAAGCAGCGAAGTTCGCTTATATTTACACAAGGTGCACAATTATGCAGGGGACCTCCTTTAAGGCGAGCGATCCATCGTTTGCATATAATTGTATTATATGTCTAATCTATGTAGCTGACGTGTTCTTTCGTCAAACTTCCTTTTTTTCTTGCAAAAAACAAAAATAAACAAAAAGGATTCGACAAGATAATCCTAAGGATGTGTCTAATAGACGACACCATAAAACAGGAAGACGACATTGGAGCGACAGACTTATTGGCTGAATGGAATGAACATTCATACGTGTGTCGACGCGACTCAAAGAAATACGCAAACAATAATGAATTTTTCAGAAGTTCCCACGCGCGAAAACTGCGCAGGTCTAGAAGTCATATTACTAATCTTTCTCTCTGTCATTTCCTATTCGCACGCTCTCTCTCTCTCTCTCTCTCTCTCTCTCTCTCCTTTCTCTCTCGCTCTCATAGTCTAATTTGATACTTAAGTTTGGACTATATTTTTGAAGAAACTTGAAAAAAAATCTTTTTAAAAATCTTAGTCGTGTGAACATTTTTTGTTTACGAAAAGCTCAAAAATCTTCAAAACAAAAACGTCATATTTCATATAGAAAGGAAGTTGTTGTCGAGTTGAAGAGTGCTATGTTTGCAAATTATGTGCTAATTATATCACTATTAGCTCCATCTTTAATATTATATATGCATCTATTCGACGATATTTGACGAATCTGCTTCATCGAGAATTTCCAAAAATAGTGTACTTGTTTAATTTTTTAACTGCAGCTTCAAAGGATGTGTTTACCCAACATTAAGTTCAAATGCATAGTAATCACTCTGTTTTAGTGCCACTTTCCACCTCCATCTTCGTTGTTGAATTCCATGAACGGCCAAGTGAATGTCAACGTATTCCTACATCTATGGCGTCATCTACTACCTTTTTCTATGAATTTCCATGCGAAACTAGGATTGTCAGGTAAGCTGTGAGAATAGTTTCGACGTCATTTTGTTCAAATGTTCTTCAAGATCATCTTTTTTACCTTTCCTACTTCTGTTCTACCAAAATGAGAGTGAAACTCTGCTTAACCACACAGATGTGCGTTGGAAACGCTAGAGTAATACGACAAAAGAATATCGTTAAAAAGTTTATTCAAGTAACGGCTCAAATGCATTGGATGCTCATTAAAAAAATCTGCTCATTAAAAAAAGTAGACATGGACTATTGAAGCTGATAATGACAAAAGACGACCATCTCACGACGATGGACAAAGCAAGAATGAAGAAAACACGGCCGATGAGTCCACTTCTCAGGCGTTGAGGAAGTGCGCGGCCGTGTAGACTTCGAGCGCGATGCGCGGGTCGAACTCAAAGTCGGGGATGTCGTCGCCTTATTTGTAGTTCTCGCTCCAGTACGCCCTGTAGTTGAAGAAGTGGCAGATGCGCTGAGCGATGCGAGAAGGGATGCCGGGCAAGAAGACCTGCAACTAGCTTATTATGCTTAGAGGGAGAGAGAGAGAGGGATATGGGGTGAGAGAGAGAAAGAGAGAGAGAGATACAGGGTGAGAAAGAGATATAGAGAGAGCGAGAATTGGTGTAAAAGAGAGTGGGAGAGAAAGGGAAGAGTAGGAGAGGGAAGAAATGAAGAGTAAAAAGAGGGAGGGAATAAGGCAGGGGAGAGAAAGGGAATAGAGTAGGACATGGGAGAGAATAAAGGAGGATATAAAGGTAGAAAGCGGTGAGAACGAGAGAGCAAAAGAGGAAATAAGAGATAGGGAGAGAGAGGGTGAGAGAAAGAAGTAAGCGTGACCAACCTTGCCCATCTCGTCCTCGTTGGTGCCGGCCGGCCCGGACAGCATCTCGTTAATGGTGCCCGAGATCTGCGTGCGCTTTCGCTTGACGATGAACTCTTGGTCGTCGGAGGAAGTGATGACGACGTACGAGGCCGGGCCCGTGGAGGGCGGCGCGGCGGGCGCGGCGGTGGCCTCGGTAGGCTCGGCGGCTGGCGTCGCGGAAGCGGAAGAAAACGACGCGGCAGCCGGATCAGCCATGACTTGTTGGGTTTCTTGCCTTCTGAAGTAGTTAGAAATTAAAACTTGCAAACAAATTTCAACAAGCAACAAATGCAGAATGCGCTGGAAACAATGATTTGAGATGCGAAAAAATTCTGCTTTTTGCGAGCAAAATCTATCTTAAATTCATAGAAGATGAATATAAAAATGTTATTGAACGATGAATTGAAAGCAGTTGAAAGCAATCAAAGCAATTGGTAACATTGAAATGCCTCGACGAATTAAAGGCTACTACTCTTTGGGTCAGACAAACGTGACTAGAAATAAAGAGAGTCCTTAGAAATATTTGGGGAGGGGGAGGACTTCAAAACCATGCAAGAATTTAATAAAAAGTGAAGGCGAAAGTGAAGGTGGTGGTGGTCTCTGAGTAGAAAGTGGGAGAGTTGTGGTCAATGATGCACTGGTAGAGCCTTTTAAAGGGTTGAATGGGGCGGGGCAACAAGCATTTTTGGCCATTGGCCATTCAATATACAATTAGCGAGTACATCAAAAGATGGAGTGAAACATTTCGATCATAATTAGAAGTCGTGTGAGCGTGATAATCGCTAGAAAAGTGGCTTAGCTAGCTCTAATTAGATGCGTGCCCAATTAGTTGTTCACGTCGGATGACCTCGTGTTGAAATGGATGACCATTAATGTTCATTTAGAAGTGAATTTATTAGCTTCTTCTTATTATCGCAAGATTAAAAGAAAAGTTTACTAACAATAAGTGTCATAGTCAATCGACCAACTTTCAGCGGGACAAAGTAGGCTGTATGTAACTTATGACACCCGCCATAGAAAGGCTAGTGTTTGTAAGAGCAGTTACCGTCAGGAGAGTAAAGTGTACATTATTTCTATTTGCTTTCACAGGAATAAGAATTTAGATTTTTTTTTCGTTTCCATGATAATTTACCAGCACGTATGAAGAAATGCAGAAAGTTGGCACGTGCTGGCAGAAGGAAGGAAATGGAATCCGTTTAACTCATTTGTCTATTCAAATCTGCCCAGTGCGAGGGCAGGGGTGACACGGCTATAGAAAAAGACGGGCGGAAGGACTAGTGGCAAGAGAGAGAGAGAGAGAGAGAGAGAGAGAGAGAGACAGAAAGAGAATGCGAGAGAGATAGTGTGAAAGAGCGAGCGAGAAGGAGATTGAGAGAGAAAGAGAGAATGCTATGACGAGTTGCCCTTTGTATCTGAAGCGATTCGTAAGACATTCCTAGTACACTCTACATATGTATTTGTTGGTAATCAGAAAAATCGTTTGCTGGTTCTTTTTTCTGTCTGGGTCTCTGTATTATTTCCTCTCTGCATCTCTCATTTCCTCTGTTTCTATACAATTTTCCACTCTGCTTCTCTGACTTCTTCTATCTCTGTACTTTGTTCAGCGATTCGTCCCTCACTTCTTCGGCTTCTGAGCTACTTTCCGCTCAAAAACCTTTCGGCCTTCGGTATCTTCTGTCGCACTAATCTTTGCAAATATGCATAGTGTAATAAAAAAAAGAAGTTCGGCATAACATTACAATAATTGTATTGTATACATATTTATAAAGCATGTAATAGCAACAGATGGAGAAGGACTCAAATTAAGTGACTGCTTTTTAAACTTACTTTTCTTTGTCTTTGTCTCACTAAAAACATATTATTTAAACAAAGTTTTTGGATATGTCTGGGGTGCTGGATGAAAGAGGGCTATTAATCTGTCCTAAATGTTGTCGAACATTGGAAGTATGCATCTATATATCTAAAAGCAGGTTTTCAGCGGAATCAAATTTTTCGGGGTTCCCGTCCATTTTGATACTAGAACAATTTAAATAATTTGTAATTATGTCTGGTGCTGGATGAAAGAGTGCCGTTTATGTATGTGCCCTAGAAGATGCCGAACATTCTTCGCCTCCGTCGTCCCCGATTCCGCTGCGCCGCCTCGTCGACCTCTCGCTGAATGGCCGCTTGCCTCTCTTGCTCGACGCGGAGCGCCGCCTCTTGTTGGGCCTGTAGTAAGATTTGAGAAATTCTTAAGACTAATTCCTAATTAACTCACAGAAATTAAATTAATCTAAAAAAAAGTTCACTTAATTTTAATAATTAATTCAAGGCAACTGAACTTCATTTTTTTTGTTCTTAACATAAAACATGTAAGAGGAAAAGAAATTAATAAAAATTACGAATTAATTAGATAGGAACCCTCTCTGCGTCGATCCGCTGCTGCTCGGCGTGCATGGCGGCGATGGCTGCTCGCTGCCGCTCCGCCTCCTCCGTTTGCCGCCGCGCCTCTGCCTCCTGTCTCTGCCTCAGCTCTTCGGCCTCTCGCGCAACTCTCGCCGCCTCCGCACGCTGCGCCGCCATCTCTGCCTGCACACGATAGTTCATAACTATCGTCACCCTGCGCTTACTTACTTTGTTCGATTTGATAGTACGCCCTGGCATAACTATCATGCCAGCCGATTTCAGTCTCATCTTCATGAATACCTACGTAATTTCACCACACAATCACGATAAACAAGAGTAAGTGTGCACCTCTTGCCGCCTCCTTTCCTCCTCCTGCTCTCTGCGCATGGCTGCCTCCCTCTCTGCTGCTTCTCTCGCTGCCTGCTCCGCCCTCTCGGCCGCCGCTCTCTTCTCTTCCTCCAGCCGTCGCATCTCGTCGGCCGCCGCGGCAGCGGCCGCTGCTTTGGCCTTTTCGAGTTCGTGCGTCTCGTGCGCTTCTCGCTTACGGCTGTTCAGGTCGGCCAAGACGTCGTGACGTTCCTATTCAAAGGTTTTAAGGTGCAAAACCGCGACGCGAACCGCGACGCATGCGATAAAAAAGTTTTGTTTCAGGACTATTTTAAGGATAAAATCATGAGAAAAAAATAGTTAATATAAGTAATATGACCTTGATACGTGTGATCAGTGCATCCTTTGCGCATCTCTTTACGCCAGCGGAGAGTTGTGAGCTGAAATATGTATGTATGTATATGACTATGTATACCGTATTTTCTCTATTAGTGCCCCCGGGGCACTACTTTTCAATCCCCTTGCGAGAGGGGGGCATCATTAGAGGGGGGGGGGGTTCTATTAGAGGGAGGGGTACAATTTTTCAATGTGATTGGCTAAAAGTTTGTAAACAACAATTTATTCCTAACAAAAGAGATTTGTAGCTCTTCTTCAATTGAATCATCACCGGAAGATCCATTTTACTGTAAATTTTGAATGAATTTGTAATTAATTCATTGGGAAGAGCCTCCAGAATCCATTCAATTTACATATCGAGCAGAGGTATTAGACTAATAGGGGGCACTATTGAAGAAGTGGTTCTATTAGAGGGAGGGTTACTATTTTTCAATACCCTCGCGAGATGGGGGCGCTATTAGAGGGGGGGGGGTTCTAATAGAGGGAGGGGCACTAATAGAGAAAATACGGTATGTACATAGGTATGTTTTTTCCTCGGGCATTGAAGTGATAAAGGTTAGAAAATTGTCAAGGAAGCAGGAAAAAGGTTAACTACTTGTCAATGAAGAAGATCTCTTGCGTTTTGATGCAAAGTTTTGAGCTCACAATCAGACACAAAGTCGAGCTCGCCAGAATTGATGATCTGGCGAAGGAAATTGTCTTTTTCGTATATCAGTATTAGAAATTAATTTTTAAAAATTAGATCCATCTATATATATAAATTAATAGGGAAAACAAGAAAACTACCGTACATATATTATACGCATTTCTCACTATTTTCCCGATATAATGGTAAATTGAGTTGATTATTTATACAAAATCTTTATTCCC
Organism: Allodiplogaster sudhausi; assembly: GCA_945643635.1. NCBI lineage: Eukaryota > Metazoa > Nematoda > Chromadorea > Rhabditida > Diplogasteridae > Allodiplogaster > Allodiplogaster sudhausi. The sequence continues at coordinate 2,854,953 of CALZFC010000027.1, forward strand.
GTACAAGATCTAACGGAATGAGATACAATTGCAATGACATATGTGACCCTGCATGCGATGCAAAACGTATATGCAAATCTGATATTCTCTGACCTTATCCATCTGCTCGATGTAAATGGCTTGAGCATTAATGAAAGCATCGCACGCAAGCAGCTTGTCGTTTGCTTCCGCGATGTCGTCCGGAATGTTGTGGCCGTCCTCTTTCAGGGCAGAGTAGATTTCCTTACAATTAGAGTAGAACTCATTTGACAGCAGGCCAATGTGAATGGAAAGAGCGAAAGAGATTGAAATATGTATGTACTACTCTTTTTTTATATTTACAGCTATTTGAGTCACATTTTAATTCTAAAGTTCTTATACGAACTCGAATGTATCGAAGGATTCTCTCGGCGTTCGCGTTGACTCCGCCAATCTTCTTGGCGGGCAGCGATTTCGGTGTCGAATTCGAGCCAAACCAATCGACCGCAACCTCGTCGATCGCGTCAAGAAACTTGTCGCGAACGTCTGTCAATTAAAGATTTCCAAATTTGTCCACTTATATGTTGCCAAGTCAATTCACAAGAACAAGAATTAATTTACTGATTGTAGGAAAGGTAATGCTCCTCTACCTTCGACTGCGCCGTTGAAATGTTCGCTTGTCGCGACTTGCTCGCCGGGGTACGGCAGAAGAAGGCTGGCTGCTGATTCGAACTGGCGTGTCACGGCGCGAAGCCGCTGTGAAATGCATGATGAAATTAATGAATTGCTGAGTCTAATGATCGACTCCATGGTGCTCACCTCTCCTTGGTGGTCGGTGAATTCGCCGTCTTTGCAGAGCCCGAATCGATGCTCGACTTCGAATTTCCAGTCGCGTATGCAGATGAGCAATGACTGAAGAAAAAAAAGATACTTTTAAAATGCTATTAAATTTGAGACCTGAAGAGTTGAATCCCGCTCGTGGGCAAGGCCGAATCGCTGTGCCATCTGCGTCGAGTACTCGAGCAGCTGAAGGTAGTGATCGACGAAGGGAGGCTACAAATGGATCAACTTTTTGTGCGCAATTAGAAAATAATACTAATAAATTCCATTCGATAACAAGATATGCAACTCTGGACTCTTTTAGCTGTAAGCTCAATATAATTTTAATAAAAAAAAGCTCGTCTTCCTGAATAAAACTGGTCGCGTGAAGCAATCGGGCTACATGGCATCAGAAGCCGCAACTTCAAAAGTTCAGACACCTGAATTCCTGCGCTAATGTTGATGATCTGGACGGAGGAGATGAGAGCAGCCATCGTGAAGAGCATGCTGGCCACTTTCTCAGACTCGGTCGGGTCGAACATTCCTTGGCAGTCCATCTGTAAGAGATTTAAAAAGAGAGAGCGAGAGAGAGAGAGAGGGAAGGAGAGAGAGCGAGAGAGAAAGACAGTGATAGAGAGATTGACAGTGAAAGAGGGAGTTTGAATTTACCAGATAGAAAACAGAAAAGGGCTGGGAGAGAGAGGCAGGCGGAGAATCATAGAGTAAGATGTAAAGAGAAAATAGTAAAATAAAGAGAGAGAGAGAGAGAGAGAAGAGAAAGAGCGATAGAAAGAGAATCCAGTCTCTGAGAAACTTGAGAGAGTCTAAAACGCGGCCTCCTCACCAGAATGAGCGCGGTGGCCTCGCCTGCCACTGCCTCCCTCGTCATGATCGGCTCTCCCCAGAACCAGCAGCCGCGCGTGTCCGTCTCGGCGCTGTTCACAAAGTGGAAGAAGCCGAAACGGGTGGCCGGCGAGCGCCAGGAAGAAGGCTGCTGAAACGGGCGAGATTAACGTGTATATAATAATGGATTTTTAAGACATTTGAGCAAAGAATGCTCCTGAAACAGGGTGAGATTTGATTGTATTATGACAAAACTAATGCTGTTATTTACAGAATGCGTAAAAAAGAAACGTACAACTTCAGCTTGAGTGCTTGCAGCATAGGCCATCTCGAGTAGAATATTTAGAAGGAAGCTCTTGCCCGTTCGCGCCGAGCCGACGACGCCAACGATGGCAACCTTCAATTCAAATTAAAGGTTTTTAAAAAAAAATTCACTCTTCAATTCGCGCCTTTTTGCTTGACACAAAGGCAAAAAAGCATATGTATGTGATTTACTTTCGGAGAATGTCAGGGAAATTCTAATGTAGATTACTGTTGAGTTTATTGCACCTTTAATCATTAAATTGTTTCACAATTGCATTGAGATTAAGGTAAAAATTGCTTGGGTTTTTTTGTTGTTGCAAAATTAGGCTAAAATAATTAACAAACCAGACAGTCCGGATTTTCGAGAAGCAGTGGATGCCTCAGGACGCGTTCCAAGTTTGCTTGATTGAGCAGTATCGAGTTTTCTCGAAGCTCAATGACCTGAATTTGTGCTCTAGCTCTCAGCCAATTCTGTCTTTGGTTCGCTCCAACCTGAAGCGGCTCTATCTGACTTCGACGCGTCAATTGTCCAGACATTTTGCTGTTTTTTGGAAGTGAAAAATCTATAATTATGACATTTGTGGACTCTGCACGATTTTAAGAACTAATACAAACGAGCCAAAACGACTGGAAAAACTGGAAAATGCAACAAGTTTTATAAGGAACAGTTGCGTGAAATATTGAAATAAATCACAGATTGTGAAAGAGGCAGACTAGTCAGCCAACCAGCAGTGAGAATAGCACTTCTTTTTCTCTCTTGTTCTCCTCTTTCTATCTTCACCTCTCTCTTTCTCTCTTTCTCTCATTCTTTCTCTCTCTCTTCGTCTCTCTCATTCTCTCTCTCTCTCTCTCTCTCTCTCTCTCTCTCTCGGGCTGAACCATCTGACTCATTCCTTTATGACCATTCACGCCCATTTTCCATTTCTCTTTCAAAAGCGTAAGCCTTCTCTTGGCCGTTGAGCACGTGCGCATTTGCACTCTTTTCTTTTGCTTCACAAAGAGTTTTCTCTCTCACCATCAACAACGATCGTGAATTGATAAGGCACATCAAAACTGCATGAATGATGAGTCAGCCACCAGCGTCATGGAAACATACATACAATCGAAACAAGCAAACCGCCGTCTCCAGTGCCTGTTCTCCCCATATATAAAATTTTCTAGAACAACATTGAAATAACTACGTCATTTTGTCTACTTTCTGGCCCCTATTATGAAAAAATATGATAATTTATGGAACTCAGGGTTTCTGCACAGTTCCCTTGTTAGCTCTCAGGCTTGCAAGCTTTTTACATCATAACTTTGACCGAACGATTGCAAACTTTAAAATGGCGCACAACTACTATATTCCAAGGCTAAATTTTTAATAAAATTTTTGAAGTTTCATTAGGAAAGTACTTTTCATTAGTATGATAGAAAGGTAAGACGCTTTTTCTTATTCTGTTTAAAGATATTCATTGACTTTCAGTAGTCGTGTACTCAACACTAACACTTAGGCATCTGAATGTAATTTTAAAGAAACGAATATTTGTGAGCGAATTTCATACTCTTATATGCTTGCGGCATTTATCCATATATTTATTTCAATAAAAAAAATCAGCTTATTTGTAGCGAAGTCGTGTTAAACTTCTTAAAGTTGATTAATACAAGATAAAAAAATTCCTTTTAAGAAGTCCATAAATTTCACTCACAACTGATCAAAACGTACAGGAATAATAACCTGAAAGTAGCACGAATCGTATGATGTACATCTTAAGAGTAAGTGGACAAATATGTAAACGTAACATATCATCATGAAAGGCACATGTCTAATGAACTATACTATAAAGAATCAAGAATAAGAATAAGAAGAATCACTACCATCCCGAGACTGAATTCTGGCTGGACTAAATTTCAAGGTATACAAATTAAAAGAGGTGTCGAAATCATTGTTAAAAAGAGCTAATAAGAACATACAGTTTACAATGTATAAAATTAGCGTGGTATGCGAATCTTTCGAAAATTGATAAGCATTACAATCGCACTAGCTTGATGATGCAAAAGTAGCAATTCCGCAAGAAATCTCGAATTTTCCTAATTTCGATGCAGTCGAACGACGTTCTAATATCCTTAAAAAATCATAAATATGTAACAACTCTTCTGACCTGCCATACCTTTTCGCGCAGTATGAAGACAATCGAACCGATTATGAGGAGACTGCCAAGAATCGATGCCGAGATGCCTGGATGAACTTATTTAATGTAACTAAAAAAATTTTCTCGATTGAATTATTAAATATAATAATGCTAAACGAACGCAGTTATTCTCACAAAACAGATCAAAATCTTCTTAAAGGAGGTATCCGGGGAGTAATTAACCAAAGTTTTATTTTATGTTGATAAGTTCATCTTGCCGTAAAGTTACATCCAGATAGTTTGAGCAAATTTCTCTCATTGCATTCAGAGGAATAGTAACGTGAAAAGAGAACTAGCTACGGTAGGTCAGAGCCGCCCTCCTCTTTCATATGCTAAAAAAAAACTAAATAGATTGACAGGCAACTTTATGAGCGCGCGCATTCAAATTGGATCTTTAGCGCTACTGTATAATGATTCACCATATACTTCCTTTAACATATAAAAGCTGTTATTTTGTTTTTCATTAGCTACTCTTTCAAACCTCCTATTGTAGTCCAGTGGTTGTTTGCGAGCAACAGATTCAGGAGTTGATTTCTGCTTCCCTCATTCAGAGTGGCAGTCTCTTTGATGAGGACAACTGGCATTATCATCGTCTTGGCAGATGTGAAGGTGCTGAAAATCAATAATTAAATTTAAAATTTTTTTTACTTTGCCTTCACACGCCGAGCCCAAGCCCTGATTGTGGAATAAACTTGCTACATGAATTAGAACAAAATCAACAAACAAGGAAATACCTGATTGTAAGTAGACCAATGAACACATACAATAAATAATTGTAGAAATCCGACAAAACTACTTTGAAAGACGAGATTCTTTTATCATTCTGCATTCATACCGCTGGTAAGACATGAAAAAATGCAATAACAATAATTCAAGTATTATATACTACCACCTTTAGAACTCCAATAATTGGGAACTGTATAGCACCCGCACACACACATGAAATTGATTCCCAGGGATGTCAAGATCGGGCCGAGCCCGGGCAGATACATTAACCACAATTCCGGCCTCTTCGTTCCGAACATTCTCTCTCTCTCCGTCTCTCTCTCCGCCTCTCTCTCTCTGTCTCTCTCTCTCTCCGCCTTTCTCTCTCTCTCTCTCTCTCTGCCTCTCTTTCCATCTCTATCTCTCTCTCACCTTAAGTCGTTGCTAGTCATTCCAATGCTTATCTGCACGACTCGCGTGGCCGCAACAAGGACGCCGCTATTCGGCTCGAGCAGCAAAAAAGTGCCGTTTTCCCTGCATTCCTCATTGCCGCGGGCCAGGTCATTGGCCTCGGGCGGCACGGCGTATCTCCACGTAGGTATGCCTTGGAACTCGAAGTCTCCCGTGTAGTACATAGTAGTCGAGTTGGATAAGCTCCTTCAACATTTTTTTTTCTTCCCTTTATTTTATATTCAATTATTTTCAAGTTTGATTTATTAAAGATGTAAACGATATGAATAAATGAGTCAATTAATTAATAAAAATAGTAAACGTATTTTTTTTAATATAACATTACCGGCAAGCCTTGCTCGCAAATACAACAAGGGGCTCTTCCTTCCGCAGGCGAGGTCGAAAGATTCGGCCATCCTTGCCGTTGTTCGGAGACGTCCACCAAGTCTCGGGCTGTGTTTTCTTGCGATTTCACGTGTTTTAGAGAACATACGGTAACATTAAATAAGGTTATATTTAATAATTAAATATAAATTCGTATTTAATAAAAATGTCAATTAATAATTTACTTTTTTGCTAAAAAAAAATGCATCCTCAATTTTCTATTTTTCACTTTCTTATCTTTCTTTAAGTTCTTGTGTAAAAAAGGTCTCTTTCTTTAAAAAAATATTTTTTAACAATGCTGGCTGTCATTGAGTATTTTATATGCTAACAATTTATTTCTTCAAAGCAAATAATAGATTAAAAAATATTCAAAAGAAATAAAATGGTAAAAAATATAGAAGAAATCTCTTGTTAACCGTTGTGAGGAAGCCGATTTTTGCAGGGATTTCAAGTCTTTGACAGATGGGCGCAATCAACCCGCTCATGCACACCGCTGTTATCATTTCGCCATCGTGCCCGAAGAGTGCTTTGCTCACTTACAAAAAAATTTACAACAAATACTAAAATAAAATATGCAAATTAATATTTTATGTTGCAAATGCACCCCACAGATGAAAATATATATATAAAAATTGTTAGCGTTTTGGCAGAAAATTTTTTTTATAGTAGAACGATTTGACCAAAAGTTTTTTTTTTTCGAAAGATCTTGTTTTTTTCTAGCCAAATCATCAGCTTTTGATTTCTTCAGCATTCAAGATTGGGTTGGGGGTTCATATAAATCCTTTGTCAAAATCATTTACCGTTGTGTTTGAAAATGGGGATTTCCGCCCGATCGACTTCATAATACTTTTGATTGCAAAATGATGCAGCGATCCCATCTCAGCGATCGCAATCATCGTCTATAAGAAAAAAAGTAAACAATTTATTTAGCTTTATATTTAATCATTTCTTTGAATAGCTAACAATTATTCATCAGAATGTTTGACAACTCATGAACATCATTTATTACTAGTTCATAACTATATTGCACCAGAATTTGCTTTAAATAAACATATACAAATTTTGTCACGAATGCTCGTGATTTTATCTCTCTCTCTCTTTATCTGTACATTTTGTCTTTTAGTGCCACTTGTACTGTATGTAGTGAGTTAAATGTAATATCAACCGGGTCGAGCTAGCTTTGCTCTTCTCGCCCACTCTCTATTTCTCTAACAACTCTCCAAGCCCTTCTTACTTTTGTTTTGGCCACGTAGCAAGGCTTCTCCCTCGCCTAGTGGTAGATCTTCTCGGTGTCCGGGCACACTCGAGCCTCCCCCTCGCCTTTTCTCAACTCCCCTGCCAAAGTCCCGGCATACATACTTCTCCCTCTCTGCTCCGCAAGGAGCAGTCTTTCTCACTTCCTTCTTTCTCACTCCCTCTGGATTATGCTAGCATACTTACCTCGTTGTTATTGCCCCTGTAAGAGGCCTGTTAGGTAAACTTGTCTGTATTAGGCCTGTTGTTGTGTGTCTAAACACAGCTAGGTATAATTTCCGAGGAGCCGGGCCAGGCTATGTCATGTTTATTCATTTCTTCAAGTTCACTGGCAGGTACAAGGCCCTTGAGTGCAAAATATTTCCCTTTCTTGCCGCCCTGGCCGGCCCCCCTCGCGATAAATCTATCGAGCAAAACCAATTGAATAAAGCGTTTTCGTTTTGCACAAAAAAAGACAATGAAAAAATTTAAAATAGAAAATGGCAGGATTAATTGATAAAACGAGCTCGCAATCGTGATGTGGTCCTGGATCGAGCAAGTCTTACCGGAAATTGACCTCTCGAAGCGATACGTGCCATTCTTTGACACGAATGAATATGGTCCTTTCATCTCGATGTTTACCTTTTCACCTTTAAGACATTCCTGGGACCATGATAGAGCCTTTTTTCTCCCTCCTCAACAACAATAACAACAACAAATCTTCTTAATTACAATAATGCTCTTTTTAATCTGAAAAATTCAAAATAAAGCAGCTGGCTACGGTATGATACGTCTCGCTAGAGTACTGTTTTCTTTCAACTCTTCCTTATATCTCCTCATCTTCCCCCCCCCCACCCCCCAGAAACCTTCTAGTTCTTCAGACTGTACGTCCACGTTTCCGCTTGAGTGCTGTACTCGGTCACCAGTTTACCATTCGCGGGATCCTTCTTAAAACATTTTATTTTTCTATCTATCTCAATCACATATTAACTCTCTCTCTCTCTCTCTCTCTTCATCTTTTGCACTGAATGTATTAATTTATATATACATACTTCCGAAATGGATGAATCGAATCTCTCAACGACAGGCAGAAAATACTTTGCAGTAGTAATCGTTAAAATCTGTACAAATTGAAACAGAACAATTCTTCATCTTTTTGTATCTAAATAAATCCTTCACAGAATAAATTGAAAACCTGGATCAAGGTGAGGACGCCGCCTACGGTTAGGATCATGCCAATAATTAGGGCTGCAGCGATCGATGCCAGGACATCATCTAAACAAAAAAAGAATAAAAAAATTAAACAACTTTAAAGTAAACACTTAATCATAAAACAAAACAGCTTAAATAAAGTACAATGAATTGTAATTATAAGGAGGATAAAGACAATACAAAAAAATACTTTAACCAAATGCAATAAGTACATGCGAATGTAAATGGGTAACGAGGGAACGGTCGGAACCTTTAATTTAAAAAAAATTTATATTAAAGGTTCCGACCGTTCCCTCATTAGAAATTTACATGCTTAAAAAAAACCTTGGGCGGCGCTGGTGAACTGCAAGCGCGACGAAGTAGACTCGATCGAGTGTTCGTCTTCCGCCAGCCTATCAATTGGTTATCCAAACTTAATTCGAATTTTATTCTATTTCACTATTGTTTTGGTCACCCAAGTGCTGCGCATTTGTCATACCCCCGTGTAAACAGGAGGCTAAACTTCAGGTTAGCCTTCTTCACCTCAAGTCAGTAACCTCACCAGGAAATGGTCAGAAACCCTTCACTCGAAAAAATATAATTTATAGCTCATTCGAAAGGCCTTGAAATTTGATTTCTCGGAGTATACCATTCCCTGGTCAGGTTTAGCCTCAGAAAAGAGACACTTTACTACGGCGGCAGAAGAATTAGAAATTCATCAGCATCTATTCATATACATGTGTTCCGAACATGTATCCAGCTTGCGATCACTTAATTGCTTGTGAGCACTTCCTGTTTCGAACTTCTGAAGTACTCACTTGGTCAGAACAAACAAGAACATGGAGAGACAACGCAAATGTGGAGAAGCAGGTTGTGACGAGCAAAAGCTGATATGTTGCTGCTCTTGCTCCTCACCAACGAAATAGCACAGGGCAGAGAAAAAAAGAGTCGCACCTCTCGCTGTCTGCCTTTCCCCCCCCCCCCTCGAAAAAAGAAGTCGCCGGGCAAAGATTGTGAACAGCAACAGCCAAGCCTTTATCAAGTGGCAGCATAGTATAGTAGGGAACGCGATTGCGCTAGTCTAGGGTTCGAATCCCAGGCCGAGAAAACATTTGTTTTTATTTTTTGAATGTGATGAGATCGAGATGTTGCCAGCTTGTTCCCTGCCTGTGACAACAACGAAAACGTTTCGTACAAGTGTTCCGAACATGTTTCGAACTTTAGAATGATTAAAAGCGCGGCAGAAAACTACGATTCTTTTTTTCCATTATGCGACAGAGATCAGTATGTGATTAAAACTGCAACAAAATTACTTGACGGCGAAAGAGTGTATTGCGGTAGTCAGGTAATGAGATCAATGACAGCTTCTTCTGGGAGCCTTGGTCACCGTATTTGGCGTGAAACACGAGAGACTGGCAACACAAGAGACTATAAATTCAAATATATGCATATGTGTAGGTTATTATAAAAGCAATTAACATCATCGCACTCTCCCATTGAAGCTATCTGAATATCACCATCAATCAGACAATAAAAGTCGATTTTTTGGCCATAACTTTTATTTAAGGAAGAACGAAAGTGTTTTAATTGTCTTTATCATCATACAGCGGCAGCAGAAAATGATGTTGTAAACGATGAATCACATTCCTTCTCTTCCATTTGGGTTCCTTTAATCAAAGGCTCGACGATATATTGACTTCTCTCGGCAAGCTACAGCAAAGAAACATGAAACCTAAGTGGGAATTAATAGAAATTTCTGCACTTTCATATGTTTCTCAATACTAGTTTACTTTTTTTATCTAATTTAAAGGGAAATGCAACTCAACTACCGTATTTTCTCTGTTAGTGCCCCTCCCTCTATTAGAACCCCCCTCTAACTCTAATAGTGCCCCCCTTTCGCGAGGGTATTAAAAAATAGTACCCATCCCTCTAATAGAACCCCCCCTTCTAATAGTGTCCCCTCTCGTAAGGGGATTGAAAAATAGTGACCCCGGGGCACTAATTGAGAAAATGCGGTATTTCTATATGAAATTTCCGGATTAAATTACAAGTACGATCCTCTCGCCATTGCGGCAGCCAAAAAGGTTTTCAGAAATGAGTTTTCCGTTCTTTCACAACATACATATATACTAATAGCGCTTTGACTGATTCAAAATCACATCCGCATTGAACAACTCTGCACTCGAAAAAGCTCAGCGCCTTCCGTTGTGATGAATTTCCCCAGCGCCTGCCAGGTCGTGTAGTTCATATAGTCAATGATGCAACATGGCAAGCACAAAGGTCCGAAATATCATAATGAATTTCATATCTTAACCAAACACCTTGGCAGTGGCTACATTACTTTTGCTGTACGTAGTGGAAGAGATCAGAGAGACAACCACGCGACGGTCAGATCAGTCAATGCCTCACAAATAAGGAGAGTAATTGGTGCGAAGTAAATTAGTTTAGATGATGAGCTATGAAATTAAAAATAAAACATTATGAAACGTCTAAATAATCTTGTGCTGATTATTTCTTCTATCGGTATTATACCGAGCTGTCTACGGAGTTTCATTCATTGTTGTTGCCATTCACAATATCTAACCAAATTTTCTTTTTTTTAATTTTTACTTTTGAAGCCTTATAGGACCGGCGGCTTTCTACAAGCCTATCAATTCTTTTGATTTCTTTTCTGTCTGTTGAAAAATGCTTGTATTTATCCATATGTAGTGAAATGGTTTATGAAAACTCAGTTTACTACAATGGGCGTCGGATGGTTTTGATAATCGCGCAGACCAGAAAGACGAGCACATAAATCGCAAAGAGGATGAAGATAGAACCAACGATCCAGAATCCCTGAAGGCGTGTTAAGATCATAAAATAAATCAACATTAATTACTTTAATCGGACGATTAAACAAAAACAACAGTACTTAAAAATCTTTCACTATTGTTTGAGATAAATGCATACATAAGTAGTTGTAATTAATTCATTGACCTTCTCCCGTAAATTGGCAAAATATGGGATGCACAAAAGACTTCTATAGCAAAAGCTTAAACATAAACAAGAGGATGCTCGAACAGTCCGTGATTCACTTCTGTTAGAATCTGATATATCTCTAACCAGATAAGTCCAAGCGGTCAAATTGCCCGTCATCGTCGAAGAACTGCAAAAAACATTTGATTTCTAAATAGAATAAGGTGAAAATGATCACTCTGTCGCTGATTCATAGGGGCGGATTCTGCAATGTACCCATTTCGTACTTCATTAGGCGTTATTTGTAAGTAATGCGTATGAACACACCGGATGAATGTTGATAATTCGGTACTGCTTGAATTTGGCGTTACACTAAATCGGGAATTTGAGTGTTTCTGTTCAACATATTTCTCAGGATATATCTTCTCAAATTTTTCAAATAAGGAAAATTTCGCACTTCCCAGACGAGTCGGTGCGAAACGATTCTGCAGCGGTGGTCGACTGCGGAGACTCCAGAAGTGCTTTCATCTGCAAAAGCGCGACTTTTGTTTAGCAACATGGCCGTTTAATTGTCAACAAACCTCATCCAATTTAATTTCTTTAGGGCCGGTGCTATTCACGAGGATATCTTTCTTAATCGATGAATTCAGCCTTGCCGCTACCTCGCTTGGTTCGCCAACTTGCTAGGTCATTGCATATGTACATAGATATGTATTTATATAGTTGCTGAAAACATGAATAAAAAATTCTCCCCAGGGTTCTCGGAGGAAATAGGTAACTGACCAATCCAACATCCGAGCGAGGCCGCCTGTTCATGGTAGCAACCATGACTAGAAAAACCATCCGAATTGACCATGTGCCCACAAAAAAGTTTGTCACTCGTTGCGCACTCCGTTGTGTTGACGTTCCATGGCGCCTGCCAGCTCGTACAGTTCACCTAGTCAATGATGCAAGGGTCAGAAACAAAAACATGGGGTTGTCTCAAGGGCGAACAAGCTGCCAAAGGACTGGAATATCAAAATTTATTTTATATCTTGACTATATCTTACTATCTAAATATATTTTATATCTAAACATTATATTTATTTTATATTAAAAATTAATTTTATATTTTATCACACTTTAACATTGTCCACGTTCCTTTTGGAGAAACGCGGCGGCAGAAACATCGAGATGAAGATGGACAATGGCGAGTATGGCCAGAAAGGAGACGAGCTTTCGAAACGAAAGCATTAGTCGAGCGGAGAGGAGAGTGATGAGAGTGAGGAGAGAGCCAACCACTCGGCGGCCAGACAATACGAAGAAGTGAGAGGAGAGTGAGTGAATAGCCAATAGCTCGCAATGCTAATTGTAAGAAATAGAATAATTTATGCGACGTGAGATATAGTTTAGAGGATGATTAATTGGGATATTGATGAGCGATGCAGTTGATATAACATAATGAGATATTTCTAAATAATCTTGTTATTCATTCTTTGTTGTTGCCATTGACAATATCTAACCACATTTTAATTTTTACTTATGAAGCCTTATTACCATAAAACAATGCTTCAAACGAATTAGAGACATCATTTGACTAAAAGCTGATCAATTCTTACATATTTCATTTTTCTGCTTGTGGAAAATGTTTGTATTTTGCGGGCTGAACCATCTGACTCATTTCTTTCTGACCATTCTCGTCCACTTTCTATTGCACTCTGACAAAGTCTAAAGATGAGGAAATTTCTTCTTCGCTGCTTTTCGAACGTTTATTCAAGAAAACTTTCATCGTTTGGTGTTTTTTCTTTAACTGATCAATGCAAATTGTTTATGCTGAATTACTTTTTAAAAAAACTTTAAAACTTTATTCGCGCGTATCGGGCCAATGTGTTGATGGAATACACGGGGATCTATCACATGGAAGTGGGCGATCGATGGGCACCGGCAAGGTTCGTCGAAGGAAGATTAGGCAGATCTTATCCCGGCCAGCCAAGCGGTTTCTCCGGGAGCAGCGTCGATTGATAGGAATTGAGGATGATCGAGCGCGGGTCGGGGCGGAATTACAACAACAACAACAAAAAATTTGGCATAACATTACAATACATACAATAGGCGAATTATGACAATGTATAACCAAAACAAGAGAAGCAAGCTGACTACACGAAACAAATAGAGGAGAGAGAGAGAATGAGCGATAGAAATATTATTTGTATTGCTGTTTTCTTTTTCAAACGTACACTTTTCCATTTCTCTTGTCGACTGCTCCATTTGGCTCTAGATGAAAACATAGGGAATAATAAGGGCGACTTCGAATATGCAATGAGTTATTTCTAGAACACCGCAAAAACATGACTCGTTACATGATTCGTTATTCTCCTCTTCTTCCCAGGCGCGGATCGCCGATTTCAAAAAGTTTTTAAGTCAATTTTGTTTCAAACTACAATAGTAAAAAAAAACTTAAAATATCAGTTTTTTTCTTGTCCTTGTTGCAGCGTGCGAGCCCAAATATCATTCCATTTCAAAAGTATCGGACATTTTTAAACGGAGATTTTTTCCAGTTGACAAAATATCACAAGATGCATAATAAAATCGATATTCGAATACGACCAATATCGAGTAAAGCTTCGTAGCCAATTTTTTGTTAGTTCTTTCTTTAATTTAAAAGCTGCTCCGCGTGCATGGCCGATTCCTCCTCCGCCAGTCGATGCTCCTCCTCCTCCTCCTCCCCCTCCGTGTCCCGTGTCTCTCTTGGCCTGTGCCGCTCTCTCTTCTCCTCCGCACCCTTCTCCGCCATCTTCCTCTGCTTTAGAGTCGTTAGATTGATTTTTTTTTCCTAATTTCTTTCCTCTTTTTCTTGAGCTTTTTTTGGCGAAAAGTTATGTACATAAAGAAGTGGTCATGTTCTTTTTTCTGCCTCCAAAAACGGCTCGAATTGCGCTGCTTCGCTTTTTTTACATAGGTGGGTGAGCGGAGCTTTCAGGTGAAGATATAGTAAGGATTGTTTAATTGTGAACTGCCCAAACTCTACTTCAGGCGTGCAGGCAATCAGCCGATTTACGGACGTTTTTAAAATCCTTCCTTGGAAAAACATATTCGGAATTAGGACGAAATAGAAACTATCCAGCTCGCTGAGTTTCTTCTTACTTTATCTACTGCTCGCTGGAAAATTTCCCTCTTATCTTTACGAATTCCTAATTCCTGCACAGAATCGCCGACAAACAAAGAGATGTAAATATGTGCCTCCTCTCAGCAGGAAGTTCTTTCATTGGCTCGCTCTATCTACTTTCTAACCTGAGGTGGCTGTATCTGAATTCGACGCGACAATTTGCCGGACCTTTCGCTACTTTCTGGAATTGAAAAAAATGCTCCTTTTTCAAAATTGGAGCACATATCTTCAGCAACCTAAACAGGCAGAACTAATCAGCTGGTAATGAGAACAACTCTCTCTCTCTCTCTCTCTCTCTCTTTCTGTCTCTCTTTTTCTCTTTCCCTCTTTCTCTCTCTCTCTCTCTCTCTCTCTCTCTCTCTCTTTCTGTCTCTCTTTTTCTCTTTCCCTCTCTCTCTCTCTCTCTCTCTCAATCTCTCTCTCTCTTTTTCTCTCGGGCTGAACCATCTGACTCATGTCTTAATGAGCAATCACGTCCATCTTTTATGCCCTTTCAAACGAGTAAGCCTCCTCTAGGCCGTTGAGCAAGCACGTACGCATTTGCTCTTTTTTCTTTTGCTTCACAAAGAGTTTTCTCTCTCAACAACGATCGTGAAGTGATCAGGCACATCATAACTGCATGCATGATGGATGAGTCACCAACGAAAAAGAGACCTAAAACCGAAACGTGTAGGCCGTAAAAGATGGCAAAGAAAATTCAAGGAAAAAAAATCAGTCAAGCATTTTTGTTGTTGTAATAATACATTTTAAAATTCGAGCTGGGCACACTTCTATAACTGAGTGGAAGAAAGTGCGCGTATGAGAGGTATACACGCGGTTTGCCCGGCTGGCAGCTGAAGGACGCAGCAGCGTTTATCTGATTGTGATCCTCTAGGCTCTGGACAGCACAACAGTGGGAGGTAACATGTGCAGAATCACTACAGCACATACTTCTAGTGAAGTAGAGTTGTTTTTTTCTTATCGCTTTACAGGATTAAAGGAGCATGAACACCCAAAACTCCTGCGCGGAAAAACCTGTAAGAAACTACTGCGATTCTGTAGCGCACTTTGTTTTTACTATTTTATTTGTACATAAAAACAGTGCACACGGACTCTAAAAACTTATCGAAAAATTTTGAACGTGAAATTCTCACTTCGTATTTCGATATTTCGTCGGGAATCTTCGCAGAATGTCAAACGAACAGAGAAAAAAGGCTGGAAATGGCTGTTTTCATTTATTTACATTGCAAGAGAAGATGTTAAAAAAATATTTACCCGCCTACAGGCCGTTGGTGAATATCCTGGTTTACATGAAGGAAATAGAAAGAGAAGTGTAGAAGCTTAATTCATGAAAAGAATGAGTTTCATGCTCCTTTAACAGTGAAAGGAGCGTGAGACATAATGAATGAGTGGCCGAAGTGACGGGGAAAAGCGAGAAAAGGCTACAGCGATAGCATAGAAAAATACAATTGCGGCAGTAGTTATTCGCACAGAGCTGATTTTAATTGTTTTTGACCAACTGATATGATGCAATGCTTATAAGTAGCTCGTTTTAAGGGTATTTACCACGGAAGGAGTTCAATGGATATACTAGTCCTTGCCACAAGTCGTAATGGTCTTTTTTCTAGTGTGTAAGTTTTTTTTCTGCTTAGAATACTTGGTTTTATGCATATGTAATATCATAATTTCCGAAAGCTCATTTTACTATGCAGGGCGTCTGATGGTTTTGATGATTTTGCAGACCAGAAAGACGAGCACAGAAAGCGAAAAGAGGGTGAAGATGGACCCAACGATCAAGATTCCCTGAAAGCAATACAGTAAACCAAAATATATTACTTGAATCGGACGACTAAACAAAAAAAACCTAACTAATAACTCGTTTTCTATTGTTCGAGATATGTAAATGCTATTTAGTTGTAATTAGTTCATTGACCTACTTCCGTAAATTGACAAAATATCGCATGCACATGGATTAAAGGACTTCCATAGCGAAAACTTAAATATGAACAATAGGAGGCTCGAACAGTCGGTGATTCACTTCTGATTGAATCTGATACATGTACATATCTCTAACCAAGTTAGTCCAAGAGGTCAAATTGTGGAAAGATTCAGCGGTGATTGACTGCGGAGACTCCAGAAGTGCTTTCATCTGCAACAGTGCGTTGAGCTTTGTCTTGTAACATTTGCCTTTAATTTTCTACAAACCTCATCCAATTTAACTGCTTTCCGGTGGGTGCTGATATCTTTATGAAACGTCGAATTCAGCCTTTCCGCGACCTCGCTCGGTTCGCCAATGACGAGTCGGCAGTCAGACGCTCCAGTGCCACAGAAGCAGAACGCACTCACGAATCGTCCACTCCTCCAATCTTAATTGTGAAGTTTTTTGTTGTTGTTTGCATATTTAAAATGAACAAAACACCTAAATTTGAGGAAACTATTGTTATTCAATATTCACAAAGTTATATTTAAAAAAAAATGCTTTCCTTGGTCATACATAGCATACATATGTATGTAGTTGCTGAAAATATGAAATAAATAAAAATAGAAAAAAAACTCTGGGCTCTCGGAGGAAATACGGTAACTGACCTATCCAACATCCGAGTGAGTCCATCTGGTAATTGTAGCAACGATGGTCAGAAATGCCAGCCGAACTGACCACGTGTCCACAAAAAAGTTTGTCACTCTTAGCGCACTCCGTTGTGATGACGTTCCATGGCGCCTGCCAGTTCGTGCAGTTCACCTGGTCAATGGTGCAAGATTCTGACACAAAACAATGGATAACAATGGAAGGTCAACAAGTTGCAAAGTTCTGAAATAGTGACATTTCTTTTAATTATTGACTAATCACCTTAACATTGTCCACGTTCCTTTTGTTGTGGGGGAGAAATTCGGTGGCAGACACTTTGAGATGGAGATGGACACACGCGAGGATGGCCAGAAAGGAGACGAGCTTACGAAAAGGAAGCATTTGTCGAGCCGAGAGGAGAGCGTGGAAAGAGCCAACCACACGGTGGCCAGGCAATAAGAGGAAGTTAGAGGAGAGCTAGGGAAGAGGCAAATCCTCGCAATGGCAAGAAGAGTATATAATTTATGCGTTAGTTTAGAGGATGATTAATTTGGATTTTAATGAGCTATGCAGCTAGACATAATATAATGAGAAACTTCTAAATAATATTGTGCTAGTGATTTCTTCTAATATCATTTTTTTCTCGAGTTTCAATCTTGATTGTTGTATCTAACCACTTAAGTTAGATACAAAATAATGCCTCAAATATGGAAATAAGGTAGTCATTTGGCACCAGCTGATGAGTTTATACGTATTTTGTTATTGTGGAAAATGTTTGTATTTTTGCATTTGAAGTGCTTGGAAACAGCTGAAGTAAGTGAAATATTGAATGGAAAGCAGTGAAGGAGGCACACCTGTCAGTGAGAACATCTCTCTCTCTCTCTCTCTGTCTCTCTCTTTCTCTCTCTCTTTCTCGTCACTTACATTCACTCTCTCACTCTCTCCTTCACTCAATCTCTCTCGCATACACTCTCTCTCTCCTTCACTCTATCTCTCTCTCTCTCTCTCTCTCTCTCTCTCTCTCTCGGGATGAACCATCTGACTCATTCCTTTATGATCATGCACGTCCATTTTCTATTTCCCTTTCAAAAGAGTAAGCCTTCTCTTGGCCGTTGAGCACGTGCGCATTTGCTCTCTTTTCATTTGCTTCACAAAGAGGATTCTCTCTCAACAGCGGTCGTGAAATGATCAGGAACATGATGAATCAGCAGTAACATTGCATACAGTCGAACACATGTTGACCTCCGATGCCAGGCATGTTATCCGCATATAAACATACACACTATATCCAAATGTGATATATTCTTTGTCTTCATTTTTTCGTTCGAATTCTGTTGGCATTTGAAACGTACTTTTGTAGCCTGCTGTGTGCGCAATGATTGTGAGAAATTGTTGGCTTTTTAACAATTATTACAGGCAGCATATGTTTGAAAGCAAATACATATAGGCAAACAAAATCTGCAATGTCAGTTGCGCCGAGGTACACATTCTTTCCAAAATAGGGATTGGCTACTCATTGTAGAACTGGTGACTGCCAATCTTGACGCCGAGGCGCAGATTTTTCGTCCACGATGGCTTGCAGAGCGATGGGTTAATGTAGTAGAGAGCGCCTCAAAGTGGAATGTAGATCGTTTGGCATGAGAGGTAGATCATTTTGTAGAATTCAAAATAGAAAAGATTAGGAATATAGGATTGTTGCGGCGCCTTTAAATGATCATGCAGTTTCAGAATTCCAGAATTTTTTGAACCCTCCTAAACGTTGCTTTTCTCGTCTACAAATCGAATTCAAAAGTGCGGTTTTGGGCTCTTTTCTGCTCACACACCATTATTCGGGTCGGCGATGGAGTCACCGAGGACGCCCTTGAGCCATTCGTCGATCGAACGATAAGCGGAGTCTGACGGGTTGACGTTCGCGGGCTTCTTGTCGTTCCAGCATGAGAACTGATTCGGATGCAGGCAGACGCCTGGAACGAATTGTTCTTTTATTTGATTAAAAAACAACGAAGCTCAAAAAGCTCAAAATACTGAACATTAGAGAAAAATTGTGTGTGATTTCGAATTGCCGTCGCCCTTTGCTTGATGTGCTTTTTATTAATTGGGATATTGATGAGCGATGCTATTAGATATAACATAATGAGATACGAAATATAGCAAGCGAGAATGAGACTCTCATAGTAAACGCGCGGCAATTTGAACTTTCACTACGAATTTTTTGTGGTGATCGTCCTCCTCCTTAAAACTTCCACTCGTCCATCAAAGAGCGAGAAATGCTTTTATGTACCTGAGAGGGTGCCGCTGCCAAAGTGGCCGCGATTGGCGTGCGCCCTGTTCTTGACGACCCATGCAATGGCAATCTGAAATGACGTCATATCTGCTATGACGTCATAAAAAGTCTTTAATTCAAACTACCCCGTGTTTTCAAATTTTTGTGATATCTTATTGAGCTCATATAATACGTTGCCTGCTTGAAACGCGCATGTTTACGGTACATAAAATCGGTTGAAAACAAGTAGAGGACGCCCGAGAGACGAACTCAACGCAGGCGTATCCTGTTTGAATTTTTTAGGCTTTGTTGTCGTGTCTTTCTAAATCATCGATCAGGCAAAAATGCGTGAATTCAAACATGAGTTTTGAGTCCTCCTCTAACCTGTCCCTGACGAGGTTCGCCGCGCGCCTCGAGCCAGATCGTCTTCTTGAGCACCTCGTAATCGCTGCTCGAATATGACGTCATTGCCACTCTGCAAATGTAGGCATTTATATTGTCAAATTATATCGAGAGCAAAAAATTATTAAATTTTTTTTTACCACAATTCGCGCTATTTAACATGTTGTATAGGATGGAGACAATATATTGCCAACATTGTTCTTGTGTAACTTTCAACCCTCCCCGCGGGCCAGGCAGTTAAATAATATTTTTTTCACGTTTATAAAAAAACAGAACGATTTCCTCATCACAGACTGGCATCAGGCGCAGGTTGGCTGGCAATAGGGAGGATCTCTTTGTTTTCAGAGCATGAGCCATGCGTTTACGAGGATGCGTCAGGCAGCGGAGAAGAATAAAAGGAGATGCAACAATCATGAGTCACTGCGGGCGCATTGTTGAAGACGTGCATTTGAAAGAGCATTTGAAAGAGCGAGCTACATTAAGAGAGAAAGAGAGAGAGAGAGAGAGAGAGAGAGAGAGAGAGAGAGGGCAGAAAGAGAAAGAGAGAACGATAGAGAAGGAGAGAGAAAGAGAGAGAAAGAAAAGAGATGAAGAGAGAGAAAGAGAGGGAGAGAGAGAGATGAAGAGAGAGAAAGAGAGGGAGAGAGAAAGAGAGATGAAGAGAGAGAAAGAGATTGAGAGAGAAAGAGTGAGAAAGAAGGTGAGATGAAGAGAGATGAAGAGAGGGAACGAGAAGTAGTTAGTCACAATGCTCAGTCTCCCCCAGTTGGTAGAAAGCTCCTCATTTTAGATTATTTTCGATCTTATTAGCATAAAACCAAAATTTTTATGCTCACCGAAACGTGGGCCACTCCTGATTCAGTCTCAGACGCCATGCTCTCTCTAAACGCTGATTTCAGTGTATTTAGATCTGATAGCATCTGCGATAACTTTGGTGGTGGTGCTCTGCTGCAATCCAATCACGTACACTCTCTTACGTTTGGCAAATTTTGTCAGTTAGTCTCTGCCGTGATAGTTCTTGAGTCGACTACTCTAGTACTCCACTGTGTTTAAAGAAGTTGTTGCTGTCACAAAAATGAATTTTCTGCATGTCTTGAAATCCTTCATGACACTATTATTGAACTTTCTGATCATAATCATGTCATTGCTGGCGACTCTAACTGTCCTGAAAGCAATTGGATTGCATATAACCCTCTCTCTGTGTCTGTTGCATTCTCTAACCCCCCCCCCCCCCTCTGCCGCCTCCCTTCTGTTTATCTGCCAAACACACTCCCTCACTCAACATGTTATCGAACTGACCCGCAACTCTGCACTTCTTGACCTAGTCTTGTCAACCGATGGCTTCTCCGTGTCCGCTTGCCAAGTTCTTCCCACTCTCCCTTCCCTGGAAGTCCCTCGGCCTCCTCCCCCTTGAACATCGTAGACATGTTAATGATCTGGTCACTACTTTTAAGCTATACGTAATCTTACGCCAATAGATCCTTCTCGATTCTTCCATTTTCCTTCTCAACACTTTGCCGGCCTTCGTGGCCATTCCCTCAAGCTTTCGCTTCCTCCCCCTGGATCTCTGCGCTCTAGACGTTCTTGCCTGTCCTTTCGGGTTGTTGGAAACTGGCACTCTCTACCACACCAAATTGTCTCAACCAACTCACTATCACCTTTCTAAGCCTATTGTGCCAACACCTAAGCATAATTTCTTCGTCTTGTTTTGTTTTTGTTTTCACATTTTTTTCTGTCTTTTTACCCTCAATTGCTTGACCCGTGGTTCGACTCATCTCATTTCAAATAATTAACGCCAAATTTACTCGTCATTCGAAGACATCTTTCATGCATTCACAAACGATAATCACATTTGTATTTCAGTCTTATTTTACACGCAATGAAGAGCTTCAACCAAAGCGCTCACCGTGATTCCGTCAAGCCGGTTCAGGTTTATGTTTTTATTTATTATTTATTAATTTTCTGAAATGATCAAATCACGAGATCAAAACGTTGTCAATCTTTGCTATATAGATGCAAAATTCTAAAATCAAATGAGCATACAAAAATAGGACGCGATTTGCAGGTCTTTGAGCTTCGTCCGGGTCAGCTGATCCTGAACGAGAGCAGCCTGAGAAGCGTGCTGCAGCATCCGATTCTCAAGGAGCTCCCGGACTGCCCGGTGACCTTTCTTCTTTCCTTTTGAATGGAAGAAGGAGTGCCTGAGAGAAATGCGTTAAAAAGAACTCCATATGCATGCTCCAATAATCCGCGCATTTCATAGCTCGTTATCGTCGCGGTTGCGGGCGCGGCGCGGACCGGAAAAAGATTCCTACTCAATGTGCTATTAGAGATCCTCTACGCAGCGCAAGCGGGAGACGAGGTTTGCTGCTGTTTTCAGAGCAATCTTTGTGTATCATATTCAGTTCCTAAACTCCTGATTTTGGTATAAATGTACTAGAGTATATCGAAACGCAGTTGTTATACATGTTATTCTTGCTATATTTTTCATTGCTAGCCAAAATTTTGAATTTGAAATGCATTTGGCGGGAAAGAATATTTGTTTTATCTCTCTTTTTCTCTCTCTTGTAAAGGGCACTTCGTCGCGTCCGTGGCACGCGGATGGCGCGCGTCTGCGCGGCTTCCACTTTAGCTACTCGGCCGCCGCCAACACGAATGGCATCTGGTTCTGGGGCGAGCCCATTCTGCTGCGGCAGAGCGGGCAGCTGCACGCAGTCATCTTGGTGAATGCATACTTCACTCTTTTATATTACTCCTTATAACTGTGGTATATCAACGGAGAGGACGATCCATCGGCACAGAAAATTCGCTGCTCTTAAGTCTTGACTGACTTAGGAGTAAACATGGTGCAAGGAGCCTAGGAAGGGCGGTAAATATATTTCCAGGCCAACACACAAGGCCTCTTCCATGCGGCCGAGTCCGAGGAGAAGCTCTCGTTTGCGCTCTTTGCGCTCTCAACGCTCATCTCGTCCGTGCAAGTCTTCAATGTCATGCGAAATGTCGAGGTAAATCTCCAAGTATTTTGTCCTTTCGCAACTTATTCCTGCACGGCAAGCGTGCCTAGTTCATGGCGAAAGGTTCAATACTTCCTCTCTCTGCCTAGGGACCCAGCATGAGCTTCTATCGCTTGCTCGTCAAGTATGCCGGTGATGTTATGCGACTTTCTGGCGGCCAGCCAAATTCTGCTAATATGGACAGCCACGCATTTCAGGTCTAACGGGCACCTAAAGCAAACTTATTCCGTTAGGATAGCGGTTGAAACCGGGGTTGAAGAATGCACCAAGTCAAATATTTAGAGCATGATTGTGTGCATCCGAGATTGGTCCTTCCACGACTACCACACAGGAATTGCGCCGGCCGACTTCCTCAGCAAGAACGGCAACGTTCGCTGACATTTTGTCATTTTATTTTGTAACGCCTAAAGTATATCGATACACGAATGAAAGATGATAAACGGCTTTCCTGGGATCCTTCAAACGACAGAAATGGAAAGTGCATGCAATACATGCCGACGAAATCTTTGCATTTGTTTATACATATGTAAATTACAGGATCTCAAGGAAACTGCCGCGCTGTTCATGTCTTCTAAATGCGCTCTGTTACCTACGCCCTTCCTGCACAACTCGTACGACTTCACAGGAGCGATCGAGGGTATTTAATTAAAGTGATTATTTAATTTTTGGCGGGAAAACTAATGTAACCTTTACTTTGAGAGGTCAGAGAAGACTTCATCAAAACTGTCGACGAAGCCTTTGCTCTTCCGCTGGTCTCCGGGGAATTCAGGCCAAAGTTCCTGAACGGAAGGCGAGCGAGTGCGCAAGAAATGATCGGATTTATTAAGGTATTCAATTTCCTTTTTAATCAGTACGGAAATGTGTGTAATATGGCGACATTACTCTATTCGTGAGGTTTATTGTAGATTCTCGCCAATTTATATGCATAGTTGCGGAATTGATGTTCTCATTTAGACGCTCGCTGACGGAATTCGCAAGCTAAAGAGCTGTTGCCTGACGATGTCGTCACGGCGAACAGGAAGATGGTTCAGGAGGAAGCGCTTAGATGCGGAGAAGAAGAGTATCGCAAGAATATGGCAGAGGTACGCAAAAAGAAAATAGGATGTAGAAACGAATTACAAAAATATGACATTTGTATGAAAACAGCGCAGTCATAACAATCTTTTCAACAGTCTCAAATTATCGTCAATAAAAAAATGAGAATGCTGTTTAGAAACACATTGAATTAACCGTTGTAACGGAACCGGTTCTATTTCTAACGGAATTCTCTTCGTTTTGCAAGTTACGCATGCATGAATACATATCTAACTACATATGTACTTTTGTAGGTCCTTGACTACGCTGAAAAGCCGCCGCTGTCCAAACCGGAGCTTCTGCAGCTTCACGAAGCGTGCAAGATGAAGGCAATCGACGCTTTTTGGGGGTAATCATACATTGATTTTTTGGGTAATCATAATCGATTGATCAATCAATAATTTTTGGAATAAATAAATAAATATTAGCTAAATCTTTTGTTGCTCTTGATTAGATCTGCTCGTGCTGAGCAGATGCTACGTGGCGAGAAGAGCGTCATGCACATCCTCAATAGCGTTTTATTGGTTCGTTCATGCGTAGTATGCGCATTTTCGCATGGATCGCTTTTTAATGAATATCTTTTTAATGAATATTAATAACGCTTTTTAATGAATATCTACGTGCGAAAATCAAACATTTTCCCTCTTTTACAAATATCAGTCCATGTATTTACGATATGAGCTCAGCGCTTCATGATTATGCATGATAGTTACGAAGTTCGTTGACTATTTTGTTTTAAGTGCTTTAATATCAGACGCACTACGAGTCCTTTTCTCGTCTGAATGATTTGCGCGCGGAGGCGGCGCGTCTGGCGAGTGAAGCGTCGCGGCTGGCGACGCAACGCGACGCGGCCGAACGAGCGGTCGCCGAGCAACAGACACGCATCGACGAGCAGCACGAGAATATTCAAAAGCTTGAGGTCCTTGAGTTTCATCATATTCATATGTATCTTAACATTTATCTCCAATATGTTTTGTTTTTATGTAATAGTAATATATTTTTTAAATCGACTAGTCGCCTTCCATTTGGGTATATGTGATTGCTGATCTTTGATCTCTGATCATTGATCACTGACCTATAATCTCTGATCTCTGATCTCTGATTTCTGATATACTCACGCGTCCAGGTTGACATCACGCGTGTCGAGGCAGAGAAGACGCGTAGCGAAGAGGAAAAGAGTGAGATGCGCACGCGCTTCGAGGCGTCGCTCGCCGAGGAAAAGCGGAGCGCGGACGAGCGAGAGGTTGGCAACGTGCCAAAATTGGCGAGTGGTTTGGCAAACTTCCAAGAATGACGTTAGAAGTAAACCACCTATTTGTCTGAAATAAAAATAAAAATAAATAAATAATAAACAAGTAATTGTTGAACTTTTTCGACATTAAACAGACCTTCTCCAGGCGATGCTGCGAGCTGAGATGGAGCGACAACGTGCAGCTGAGCAGCAGATGCAAGAGGAGCTGAGACGACAGCAGCAGTTCTTTCTTTCTTTTTATTTTTCCAAATATATATATTTTTTTAATACAATAAGTAACGATTGAATGGTATTAGGGTACTGTATAAACCACAGATCAGAGATCAAAGATCAAAGTTCAGATCGCTTCAAGATGACCTGAATCGCATGCGTGAAGAACATGAAAGTCAGAAAGCGCGCCTTGAAGAGGAGCAAGAAAGGGTGCGCGGATGGAGCGCGACCTTCAACAGGCGAGAAGAAAGCAGAACAACGCCGGCTCAGGACTCGGTGTCAACCTTAATATCACCGGCTCATTTTAAGGCTTCTTCAATTTATCTTCTATATCTTCTGCTCTCCTTTTACAATATTTGCATTAAGTTTTACTGAATCCGTTTCAAATTCATAAACATAAATATTACTAGCGTCTTCTTGATGTTATTATGAAAATGAACATAAACTCTCGCAATCTTGTAAATACATGGCATAGTACATCGGCAAAGCGGGATTTGCGATGTTTGCTATTTCTCATTTTTCCCTCTTTCATTCGCGAGGATGCCATGCCCTTTCGCTCTTGACTCAGAGTTCAAAGTACGTATGTAAGTGGTAGAGAAATGCACCGTAGCCCTACAATTATAATGTAATTTTCTGAGGATAGAGGAGTTTTTGTGAATTCGGACCACGTACAATCGATGTTTCTAGCTCAGCTTGATGAAATACGGCGAAAAAAGAAACATTATTTATTCGCCGGAGACTTCCTTTAAACAAACACAAATTGTAGTACACAAACCTACACACCGTTTCCTTTCCTTCTCCTTCCAAACGCCAACGAGGGGTCCAACCGTGTACAGCCAAGTCCACCGGACGACTTCTTTATTACCAACCGACCAACCAACCGTTAACACATTATCCAATCCATCCGAACCGAACCGTAACTAATCGAATCTCTTAGACGATATATAAGAGGGGCGGAGCCAAAAGGTCGGATCCGAAGAGAGAGAGAGAGAAGGAGATATTGACATTGTCGATACACCTCCCTATTTAGGTCCTGGTCTTAAAAGTCAAGCAAAAGATACACAGAATGGTGTGATTGATAGCTGCTTGACCACGAATATAATTCATAAAAATATAACATTTTTATTCGGTAGAATGGTTGCCATAATATCAATAAACACGAATAAAACGGTTATTATGTATATGATTTTAAATAACATTATCTATTGGACATAATCCCAGCATTTAACGTCGTTCCTCCTCATCTCATCTGTGCAATTGCATCGTCAGCTTTGTCATGAATCGCTAACACCTCTTCTATCCAACAGTCAATTGCTTTTCCTATCTATCGCTCCTGCATCAAGTCCGGTGCATCTCTTCAAACCTACGCCTAAAACTATATGCGAATTTCTGGTAAGCGCTTGTCCAAATACGCAATCGCGGCAGCTACATTTTGCTCCAACAAGTATAGGCTGTCTAGACTTTGCATCGAGGAGCGCGGTTCCATCAGATCGTAATAGGCCTCGATGCTGGACGCGGATGTCAGTTCGCGCTCACTGGGTGTCGTACCGTTCTATGGTTTCCATGGACGTTGGGGTGCAAAGTTGAGTGCCGTACGTAACTCTGTCAGGCCAATGCTCAGCACGCTTTCGCTGAGCAAAGTGGAGGCAAAGATCCGTGCTATGCCGTGCTTCACTACATTGCCTGTTAGCCGTTCGTAGTCTCTAGAGTTCAGGCAGGATGTGGATATCTTGGCCAACTCATTCTCGACGACAAAGTGGGAAGAGGACGGAGTCGCATTGACTTTCAAGGGAAGTAGTAGGTCGAGCGCAGCGTTTGTTGATGTTGAGATCGCAGTTGCGCTGCTCGAGTGGGTGCCGATGTGCTCTGAAAGTTATATGAATTTATGTACAGGCACTTATTTTAGCTAAAACTTGATATGTTTATAAGTCCAACCATCCCCTGCATGTAAATTGGTCGCATGGCAGAGACAGATGATGAGTGTAGCCAACATACTATATTCTCCTGTAATATGTAGCATATTTTAATGCATAAGAGAGGTGAAAATGTAAATGGCGCAGCGAGATAAATACGAAACGCGAATGCGAAAGCTAAAGTCAAATATTTGAGTGGAAATATGAACAATAATTAATGATCACCTAAAATATGAAAATACATTATGTGTGGTTATTATGAAACATCCACCAGATTCAAATGAAGGAAGGAAGAGAGAAGAGAAAGAAGGACGCTTCCTCGACCCCATTTCTCCCTCACAACAAAATCCACTTCTAGGCAAAAGTGAAAGTCTCCTTCTGCGCTGCTCTAAAGACGCTTGGATAGAGTCAGACGACGAAGGAGACTATTCCAAATGAGCATTACATTCTTTAAAAATCTCATTATGACTGATTCATTTGTTAATTCTAAACATAGTATTCACTTATGGAAATGGTGTGATTAAAACTGAAAGAATTATTCTTTTTAACTATCGGGGTAATTGAAGTAAATACAAAAACAGATTACAGATTTTTGAAAATGATGAGTTTCAATCATTTTTAAGATTAGAAGGAAGTAATAGCCAAATTCTTGTATTTGAAATGTTGCGCATAAAATTATATTATCTTCTACACCTTTATTTGAGATATGTATGTAACTTATAATTTTTGTAGGTGCAGCTAATCCTAAAGAATCGAAGTAATAACTTTTTTCTTGTTTCTTTTTATAGCAAACCCAATGAGCACCTGGATTATTACTGAAATCGAGACTCACAATTCCGACTTCGTGATTCTTCGGCTTTTCTGGAAAGCATAAGAACACCGCTAAAGTCTCTAATTTTCAACTCCTTTACGAGCTCTTCGAGGTCTAAATTAGTCAAAGGTGGAAGGCTTTTTCGAAGACTAATTGTACTCATTTAATAACCTCAAAATATTGAAAAAAATGTGCAATTGTGGGAAATACCGTGGCGCAGTTTTTGCCAATTTAACCCAAACCTGTGCAAAGAGCTCAAAATTGAGGTATTCAAAAAACAAATGAATTTTTTAAATCAAACAGATGCCTGAAATCGCCTTGTCGCCAGTGCGTCCGCTATCATCATCCACTCTATCCGTCCCCGCTCTGTCTCTCGGTCTAGCCATTACACACTCTCTCTATCTCTCGCTCACGGGTTCATTCTCTCGACCGCCGGTGCATTCAATCACGATCGCCGCGACTAGAGCAATCAGAAGAGAGAGAGAGAGAGAGAGAGAGAGAGAGAGAGAAAGAGAGAGAGTGAGAGAGAGAGAGAGTGAGAGAGTGAGAGTGAGAGAGAGAGGGGGGATAGAGACTCATTCTTTTCTAATCAACAGTTTACAAAGAAATCAAAATAATTGTTCAAGCTATCAACAGCGATCTTCTAATCAGCGGAGTCAATCTTCCGAATTGTGATTTAGCAGGTCTCTTAATTCAAATCATAGATACTACACAAGAGCTAAATGAATTTTTGCATAGTCTCTTTTTGCAGACGTTGTTAGCTGCTGTTTGAGCAGAAAATTATTTATGCACAAGGAATTTTTCGATTCACACAACAACATATAAATGTTGTCAGTTGCAACCGAGTCACAAAATTGAGCATCCCCCTGAAATGTAAAGAAAATTATTTTGCTTTCACCCTTTGTATCATTCTAATGCACAATATCTGTCTCTCTCCCGCTATCTCTCTCTCGCTCTCGCTATTTTGCTCTTCCCTCCCTCTTTCTCTTTCTCTAGCTCCTTCTCACTCTCCCTTTCTTTCTTTGTAACTCGCTGTTTCCCTCACAATATCTCTCTTTCTCTCTCTCTCCATCTTTAATATTCCTTTCTTTTCCACTGACCGCCACCACCTCCGCCTCTTCTCATCCCGGCCAACTGCTGCTCGAGCTGACGGCGATGTTCGGCAGCTTGCGCCAGCATTGATTGCTATAGAAAAAGTAGTTCAGGGGTAGCTCGAAATAATCAATACCCGCCAATTATAACAATAGTCTACCCTGGAAAACAATTGAAGAGTAACTTAAGGGAGTATCACAAAAGCATGCAATGACGTTGTATCCAAAAACATATGAATTTCAAGTTGAGAAAGGTTTTTTTTCTTCATTTCATCAGTCTCTTCTCATTAAAAATTGAAGAGACATACAAAATGAAGAAATACATATTTCTCTTATTCCGACACTTTCTGTATTTAGGTTAGTACAAATCAACGAGCGCGTTACCTGATGCTCGAGGATGGCCAGCTGCTCGCTCTGCCGTTTCACGAGCGAATTCTTATCCGCGTCTTCGGCCGCGCTTCGCTCGGCTGCCTCGGCCTTCTGCTGCGCCATCTCCTGCTCCAGACGCGCCATGTTCGCCTCAGTTTCGGACTTGGCGCCAGCCAGCTCGGATAGGTCCTTTGAGAGGAATGCCCTTCTCTTTTTCTTTATGACCAACACCGTATTTTCTCTATTAGTACACCCGGGTTTCTATTTTTCAATACCCTTGCAGGGGAGTGGCACTATTAGAGGGAGGGGTACTATTTTTCAATGTGAGCTACTAAAAGTTTGATAACAAAATTTTTTGCTCAAAAAGGAAGAATCATAGCTCGAATTCTATGGAATCATCACTGTCATATCCAATTTACCACATATCTTGAATGGATTTGCCATCGTTTCATTGGAGAGAGCATCCCATACCTCCAAGATCCATTCAACGT
Source organism: Allodiplogaster sudhausi (assembly GCA_945643635.1). Lineage (NCBI taxonomy): Eukaryota > Metazoa > Nematoda > Chromadorea > Rhabditida > Diplogasteridae > Allodiplogaster > Allodiplogaster sudhausi. The sequence goes on from CALZFC010000027.1 coordinate 2,884,545, forward strand.
ATATCTCGAGTTGAGGTCTTAGACTGTTAGGGGGGGGGCACTATTGGAGGGGGGGGAGGTTCTACTAGAGGGATTGTTCTATTTTTCAATGGCACTTTCAGAGGGAGATACTATTAGAGGGGGGGGGGGGTTCTAATGAAGGGGGGGGGGAACTAATTGAGAAAATATGGTAATTTGTTTAAGAGTTTATTTATGTCTTTTTATACTCAAACAATATTAAAATGAACATATTTATATTGAACAAAAAGCTCATATTTTAAGTAAATATTTGAAAAGTAAAATTAATTAAAATATGCACCCTCTGATACATCGCCCTCATCTCCTCGGTCGCCCCCTTCATTTCCTCCTCGAGCCGGCTCATCTGCTCCTCGAGTGCCTCTGCTCGCGCCCTCTGCGCCTCCATCTCAACCCGGCACTTCTCGGTTGCTGCCGCCATCTCGGCGATGCGCGCATCATGCTCGGCCTGTCGCCGTCGCGACTCGGCGGCGCGTGCGACGGCGTCGTTGAGCGCGCCGAATGTCTTCCGACGCGAATAGTATTGTAAAATACCTTGTTTTATATGGTACTTGCACCAAATTTGGTGTTTGTTACACTTTACGGAAGCATAATATGTGATGTAGTCTACCAAATAATTATAGTGATCAATTTCTTTATTTATTTGTTCAAAAGATAAGAGATACGTACAACTAGAAGGCAAACCTCAATGGCGCCAGTGAAATTTGCTTCGGCCTCGTCATCGAAGATAACTGCGGCATGGACACTGAAAAATATTGCTGTGAAATACAGCCAACAATTCTATATATCGATGGTAGACATACGCATCCCTGGCATTTGCACAGCATCTCTGGTGCAGATCACTGAAGCCGTCGACTGAGAGACCATCTGATGCCACATCGAGGGCCTTCAACAGATGCATAAGGTATGTTTTTCATTAAATTCGCATTTGCAGGTGGAAAATTACTGAAATGTTGAAATTACAACTGCAAAAAAAGAAAACAAATCGCTCCATGTGGTATTATATTTTTACCAAGTTGATACATAGTATCTGGTACAATAAAAAAATTTCATATACATATAAAAGTACCTTTCGCATTTCTTGCCCATAGAACCGCAACGCGTCACGAGACGCGACGCGTGCGGCCACCTTCTTGTTCGCGGTGACGACATCTTGAGCTAGCAGCGCACCATGCTCATTCTGCTGGACCGCTGCGCAAAGTGCCTGAGATTTTCTTCTTCTTTTCTCTTTTTTTTCTTCAAATACCTAAGTAAGATATATTTTGTAATAAAATTTTTTTACTTAGCTATTTGAAGAATCATTTACAACAACAAGAATGATATTCTCGATTACAATAATAAAATACGGTTCTCTTTGACCTTGATATATGCGATAATGTCGTCCACCTTGCAGGGCAGACCGTTGATCTTCTTGAAGATGCTCGATCGATCTTTGCCTTTCCGCTCGGCTCCCTCTCCTTCGGCAACTTCGCTTAAGCAGCTAAAGAAGACGCGTTGAGCAGCATCTCCGACGACCTCCAGGAAGTATTCGTCAATCTCTGTAAACTAATGATAATTTTCTGGCTTTTTTTTGACGACTCAACACTTAAAAAATATATCTATTATCTTTTATATTTCTCTTTGAAAATTATTTTGATTGCTTTCCCCAACTAATTAAAAAAATAAATGTATGTGCATGCAAAGATAAATGATTCGACACCTTCAACAGGCGTTCCATTCTCAATCGCCGTCTCGCCATCTTTCGTTCGATTGTAACGTGAGCCTTCCGAGATGGCAATGCCCGGATGAGGAAGGAGAATCGCACCGGCGGAAGCGTAGAACTTGGCAATGTTTCGAACGATCTGTCAGGCGCAAACAAAATCACGAGTCAGTTGTAGTAAACTTTTCAAACAAAAAAGATGCATATAAAAATAACTTACCAATATACATATGAATGTGTCATGGATATATAGGAAAATATAAAGATAAAGTTACTTCTAGAATGACACTTGTCCTTATCGAACCTCTCCTTGCTGCTCGATAAAATCGTCATTCTCTTGCATTCCATATGGGAAGGAAACGGCCAGTCGCGTACGCAGAAATACAAAGACTAAATGTATAAATAAAACGTATTATGGCCTGCTGATATCACTTTCCCCAAAATCGATCACAGCCCAACCTGAAAGACAGCTTCGGCATGTTCTCCACTATCGAGCGTCGCAGAAAGTTCGCTTGCATACTTTAGAATCATTTCGTAGTACTTGCAGAGATTTGACTGAAAAAGGCAAGGAAATCACACTGACACACAAAAGGGTCTCTTTGACAAGGTGGTGTTAAGAGTGTGTGCCCCATGGGTTAACAGATAGTATTGCGGATAGAGAGCACTCTAAGTAGAGTTGTATCAGCATGGAGTTTTAAGTTCGGATAGCCCGTACTTAATGTATATCCTAGTAACGGATATTTTTTATGTTCACATCTGCTCGATGCATAATGTTGATGAGCTGGACAGAGGAGATGAGTGTCGAGAGGGCGAAGAGAGTGTACGTCAAGTTCTCATCTTCCTTCGACTCCATCGGGTCAAAGAGGCCTTGGATGTCGACCTGAGAATGCCGTGAAAAGTGCGCTGCGTGACATCGTGCTTACTCTACAGGGAGCCACTGCATTCGTGCTCGTCAGTGTACTTCTCTCTCTCTCTCTCTGTCTCTGTCTCTCTCTCTCTCTCTGTCTCTCTCATTATCTCCTCCCTAGCGTTCTCTCTCTCCTTCTCTCTTCATATCCTTACTTTTTTCTGCCATCATTTCTTTCGCGTTTGCTGAACTAAATACCGTTGGTTATTTCAAAGAGTAGTTGCTTTTTATGGTTTTCGGAGCAGCGTTTCAAAAAAGACAGAATAAAAAAAAGTGAGCGAGCCACTCTTATCACGCAGCGCACTTTTCACGGCATTCTCAGGTCGACATCCAAGGCCTCTTTGACCCGATGGAGTCGAAGGAAGATGAGAACTTGACGTACACTCTCTTCGCCCTCTCGACACTCATCTCCTCTCTCCAGCTCATCAACATTATGCATCGAGCAGAGGTGAACATAAAAAATATCCGTTACTAGGATATATATTAAGTACGGGCTATCCGAACTTAAAACTCCATGCTGATACAACTCTACTTAGAGTGCTCTCTATCCTATTGAACTTGGGCTTTTCTAGTTTTTTTTCTTTTCCTTTACAAAGTAAACAGTTGGTAGATAAAACAGAGAAACTGTTGCATAAACAACACAGGTGGACTACGTCTGCGTCGGAACGGGCACGAGCGGCTCGGCGACCGGCATTGCGATGACGATCAAGGAACGCTGCCCGACGGCCAAGGTTTGTGTTCTTGGCAGAGTGCCAATGCTTTTCAATTTATTATTTATTTCGATTGAAAAAATTAAAATTATTAATTTTTACTCTTTATTCGCATACATACATACAAACATACTACATGATGATAGAATGACACTTATGCTTATATAAAGCTAAAAGAAATGACAGAAGAAAATGAGAGAGAATCATAAATATCCGAGATAATCCGTTACGATTAATTTCCTTTTTCATTCCAACTTCATATCTACATACAAACCATATTACAGATCATTGGCGTGGACCCGCACGGGTCCATCCTCGCGAATCCGGAAGAGACCGAGACGAGCTTTTATGAGGCAAGAAATCAAAAACGATTTTTTTTTCGATTCTGACTAATACTTTCTTTTTCTACGAATATGCTTGCTACTGATGTGCCTTTTAAGCATTTTTAAGTCTGCAACCTATTGAGAATGATCGATGATTAAATTAGTCCGTAAATACTACGTTATTTAAAAAAAACAAATATGGTTATTGTCTCTTTACAGGTCGAGGGAGTCGGCTACGACTTTGTGCCCGGCGTGCTCAAGCGGCCCGTCATCGACGTCTGGGCCAAGTCATACGACAAGGTATGAAGTTGTTTTAAAGTTTTTTTTCAGTCTTTTTAAACCATCTATTTTTCTTTAATAAATAATTTCTCAATAAAATTGTGTGGCAGGCATACCAATCTATCTCAAAAAAATTTCTATGTATGCTTAAAAAAAGCTTGTATATTTGTAAATCACTCTCTTGTTCTTCCAGTCGTCGTTCGAGACTGCGCGTGAGCTGCTGTCGAAGGAAGGCCTTCTGTGCGGCGGCAGCTCGGGCGCGAACGTCCACTCGGCCCTCGAGGTCGCCAAGGGCCTGCCGAAGGAGGCGTGCGTTGTCGCGCTCCTCCCCGACGGCGTGCCGCAACTACTTGTCAGCGAAACTCACTCTCTCCCTCTATCTCTCTCTCTCTATCTCTCTCTCTCTCCGTCTTTCTCTATTTCTCTTTCTTACTCTCTCTCTCTCTGTCTTTCTCTATTTCTCTTTCTCATTCTCTCTCTATTTCTCTATCTCACTCTCTGTCTTTCTCTCTATTTCTCTTTCTCTCTCTCCATCTTTCTCATTCTCTCTCTCTCTGTCTTTCTCTCTACTTATCTTTCTCTATCTCCTTCTTTCTCACCCTCTCTCTATTACAATCTCCCTCTCTTTCTCTCCCTTTCTCTCTCTCCCTCTTTCTCGCTCTCTTTCTCACTCTCTTTCTCACATTCTCTCTCTCTCTCTTCCTACTTACTTAAAGTAGCACAAAACTCACTCTTGAATTCGCATCCTTTTCCTGACACAAGTGTGATTTACAGTGTTGCAATTATACAAAGTGAATCGAAACTCTTCATTTATGTACATATGTATGTTCTTTCAGGACTAAATTCCTCTCGGACGACTGGATGTTTGCCCGCCATTACCATTTGATGTAGGATGAAATTGTTTTTTTTTCACATTTCCAAACTCTAAAACAACCGCTTCGTAATCAAATCAAACTATTCTTTAGAACAATTCAAACTAACAAATATATGTTTTTCCTTTTTCATTATTTACCAGCGAATTTAGACAACAACTCATTTCGTACGTGATATTGTGAAACATTCTTTTTTTGTCTAGTTCTTCGGTACTTTTTTTCTTTTGTTCGAATGCCTTTCATCGCTTGTGTGATTCCACAAAATTGCAGTCTTATTCTCGCTGTGCGCTAATTATAGAATGGCGAACGAATATGGAATTATCATGCATTACAAAAAAAATTGTTGATCTTATTCAAAAATAAACAAGCAAGAGTTTAGTTGTTTTCTCTTATTTACATGTTTCCAAGTTAGAGATATGACAAGATGCATTACAAATTTGCCCGTACATCTTCTTATTTACGGTCTGTCTCTACTTTTTCAAGCAATCCAAAATGCTTCAATGAGTTCCACAGACGTTCTCCTCCAGATGCCGTTATTTCCTTTTGACGGAGTATTTCGACAACCGTCAAATTTGGTCTCTTTCTCGTAGTTTTTCCTCCTCCTCCTCTTCTTTCTTTCCTGGAGGTGCACTCCACCAATAGGTCTCGATCTGGAAAAAAAAATGTTTGAAAAATTTATGCACATTACGAAGTTTCCTCTTCCATTTAATTGGCGATGTCGATATTATTTCCGTCTTTAGAGATGGATCACAATGGAAGATTAAATTATATCCATTAAAAATGCATGAATTTTTAGTTTCATTCTTCCATTATGATGGTATACAAAGCAGCAAAATAAAGGACACAGACGCGATCCTGACGGAAGAAGACGCTTGCAACCTCGTGCCGGATGGCGGGCCGGGCGAGAAGGCCTTCGACAGCGCCGTCCTCGGCATGGGCCCCGACGGCTGCCTCGTCTACACCAGGGGTGTATCGGAATTCCGAATTCCGAATTCCGAATTCCGAATTCCGACCTTTTTTCTCGTCCGAATTCCGATTTCCGAATTCCGTTTTAAAAGGAAGCCGTCCGAATTCCGAATTCCGTTATGAAGGCTATTTCTTCGGAATTTTTTTCGGAATTTAGTAGCTTAGATGCAGTCGAACGGACAGCCTTGTTCTGTCATTTTATATGACAGTGCAAAGTGAACTGTTAACATTGCGACATGCATTGTTCTTGATAGTTTGAGTGCAATGGTGAACCTTTTAGATTGAGATTGTTTCGTTAGGTCGCGTTTCGTCATTTTCATCTTAATTTTTTTTCTTCCAACATATTGTCTGTTATTATTTATTATTTGCAGGTCCCGAATGGGGAAGCATGGAAAAATGCTTACACCCGTTTGGGCTTATTTCGAGAAGATTGATGTGGACAAGAATGTGGTAAAGTGCAAAGCCTGCGACTACACCAAGAGCCTCGGTGACGATGCCTCCACGAATTGTATGACATCCCATCTAAGAAGCAAGCACAAGGACCTTTTCAAGGAAATGCAAATTGAGAAGGAAAGTAAAGAAAGGTATGCGGAATAATGGTTCAACATGTTGTCTCACAAATTATTTTAAATTCTGATGCGTACATAGTTATTTGTAAGTCACAATCGCTTTTCAAATATTTTTTTTGTTGTTTCAATTGCAGGCAGAAGATTAACGATGTCAAGAAAGCGGCCCTTTGCAAGCAGTTTTTTCATCCGAAGGGTCCAGCAGCGTCCTCTTCACATGTTGCTTCGACTTCCTCGCAGAAGACGAGCAGTGATCTTCCTTCGAAGTCCTCCACTCAGACTCCACTAGCTGATTTCGTCAACCAGTGGACAGCTGAAGGCAAGAAGAGCGTTGCTGTTGATAGAGCCATCGCTGAGATGATGGCACCTGATCTGATGCCGTTCAATACTGATGAAAAGAGAGGGTTCGGCCGGCTTTTGAAGCTTCTCTGCCCTCACTACAAGCTAAAGTCAGCTTTATTTCTTTTCATTTTCCTCTGCTCGGTCTAGATTTGTTCCGCTGAAAGGGATACTTATCTTCATTTAGGAAACGGCAATTTCACGTCAACGAACTGGATGAGTGCAAGAGTCAACTGTCGACGCGCATCCTGGAAGATCTGAGACGGGTGCCTTTTCTTTCCTTCACGACGGATGTTTGGAGCTCGACTGACAGCACTCATTCTCTCCTCTCCCTGACTGCTCACTTCATTGACGACAACATGTTCCCGCAGTTCCTCGTCCTGGGCGCACTCCCAATGAAAGACAGACACTTCGCTATTAATATCAAGGTACATATTTTTTGATATTCGAATAGTTAAACGATTTGAATAATTTGGTTTCTTTATTGCATTGTTCTTTTTCATTTCAGACGCTGATCGAAAGGTGTCTTAGCGAGTACAGCATTGACACCTCAAAGGTGCACTTGTTCCTCCGAGACGCTGCCAGCTCGATGAAGGCGGCAACTGAGCTGCTCGACGAAGATTCCTTCGACTGCTTTGCTCATCGACTGAACCTGGTGGTGCAAGACGGGCTGAGAGCGGTATCCGGTTACGAAGAATTACTCGACAAAATCCAACGGCTCATTCGGAAGGTGCGGACGTCAGAGCGTCACACAGAGATGGATCACGATGGAAGAATAAATTATATCCATTAAAATGTAAGAATTTTCAGTGGATATTTTATATTCTTCCATTATGATCTTAACGGATGGTATACAAAAAAACAGCAAAAAAAGGACACTGACACGATCCTGATTGAAGAAGACGCTTGCAATCAGGCGCATTTTTCGCAGTTGCTGCGGTGTAAATCGATTCTTCCTAAAACTTTTTCCATTTCTCATAAAGTATGAAAGTGCTATTAGAAAAAAATATAGAATCAATTCAAGGAAATCTGCCTGTGAATTAGTTAGTTTAAAAATGGAAAAACCTAAAGTAGAGCGTAGAAGCTAGGGGAATGACAAACCCTGCTTCCGTAATATTGTCCGAGCGATCGAACGACAAGAGAGGCAGTAGACCAGCGGGATCGAGGCTTGATAATAGGAAGAAAAAGAAGAAATAAAACTGTTTAAGCATCTCTCATGAATTAATTAATCTTAATACTTAAAAGTTTCAAATTTTCAAAGTTTATTCCAAAATCAGGGATTGGGCCCGGTGGGTTTCGGGGGCTAAGGCAAGATGAAAGGCATAGGGTTTCACGACTGCGGTCCTCATCCATGTATGGGACTGGTTACTAATTAATGTCTCTCATTAATTAATGTTTAAATGAGCGTGGAAAACAATACTAACGGCTGAACGGTGCACTTGAGCCTCACTGCTGGACTCCGTGGATTCACAATGAAAATTCGATCGAGAATCACGTAGATTGCCGAATGAAGCTTGCCGTCGTCACAAAGCTAAACGAACAGAAAAAGAAGAAGAAGAGCACTGATCACTTTTTTCTAATGTCATTGTTGACCAAGCAAAGGGGGAAACTAGCTGCTATGAACCAACTCTGTCCAGTAAATGCTGTAAATCTGCGGAAAAGAGAGGCCCTCGTCCCTCTTTAATGTCATCCTTAAATGAGTTACATTCTTAATGGCTTAATAAGAGCGGTGCTTGTTGGCAGGGACGGAATATAGAGAGAGAGGCGCAGAGGGAACAAGAAAAAGAGATTGAGAAGAGAGAGAGACGCAGAGGGAACAAGAAAAAGAGACAGAGAAGAGAGAGATACGCAGAGGGAACAAGAAAAAGAGATAGAGAAGAGAGAGAGACGCAGAGGGAACAAGAAAAAGAGACAGAGAAGAGAGAGAGAGACGCCGAGGGAACAAGAAAAAGAGATAGACACCTCGCTTGGCAAGTAGCCAATGATGTTGTGTGCTAAATCTCCATAACTCTGGTATTTTTCCATAATTAGCTGCGATTTGCCGTCGCGAACTTGCGCAATGAAGTCCAGAAACTTTCTAGAATAAGGCTCTTTCTCGCTCTCTAAAATGTATTCAATCAAATATCAAATAGTTTTAATCCATATTTATCAACTGGATATCGTAACTAAAAAACTGAGTTAAAGATAAGGATGTCCCGCTTTTTGTTCCAATGATTTTTGCTACAAGATTCCGATTTGATGAACTTAAAAAAAGCCAATGTAAAAGAATCAATTATCATACGTTCTGGGCTCCTTTGGCGGCACAGAGATATTGCCGGTATAGTCCGCCGAGTAGAGTGAAGCGACTACGATACAGACAACAGTGTAAAATGCTTCGTGTACGCGAATTCCTGCAAGATTAGAGAATTAAGAATGTACTTCTACTTTATTTACTGTCACAAACGTGGCAAGTGTACAGAATTAGCATGGTTAAAATACGATCGGAAATATGAAGAAAAGTAATTAAAACTAAAATAAAAATGGTACAGGGAGTACAGGATTAGGAGATATATGTAGTGTATTCATAGCTTGAAAACAATAAGCTCAAAAAAACAACAACTTCTCTTGAACGGTTGGGATAGACGCTCGATTGCGTAGGTCACTGCAACAGCGGCAAGCAGCAAGCCAAAGGCGGGGTAAGAAAATACGAGAAAGTCAACCAGTCTACGGCTCGGTGAATAGCTCACTTTCTCGAAAAACGACATCTGAACATATTAATATGTATTTAAAAGCTATTTTCAAGAATGGAAGCGACATGCTTCCATGATTGAAAAATAAACAAATCAGGCACAAAAAAGAACTATACCTGACTGTACATCACTGGCTGGGAAACATGGCCAAAGTCTCGTAGTCTCTCGGGCCGAAGAAGCTGCAGAAAGGCAAGTTTAAATGAATCAGTAAAAATTTGCATAGTTTCCAGAGTTTCGACACGAAAGACGGCTTAAGGCGTGGGAAATTTGAAACGACTCTTTCTTATCTTCTTCTAGATCTTGAGCACGCAAAAAAGTGGGCAAGGACGAGAAGATAAATATGAACTGAAATTAATTTCTAATGTTAAAATTGCACTCAAAAAAGAAGTTCTTCATACGTGATCGATGTAGGAGCCATCGATTTGGTTCGTCTGAATTAGTCCCAGGATTCCTGAGTGTCTTCCAGAAACGTCGGGACCAGCTTCATCTAAATGAGCAATCTTGGTCATTTTAGAATTCGGTTTATCATCCGCGAAGAAGGTATTTATAAAAAAAAAACATTTATAATCAGATTATGTCACACCATAGCTTGCCAAGTGGACGTCGACAATCGACTCGTTCATGGCTTCCGCCCACATGCGCCATATCTCGCGGTGGATGCCTCGCACCTGGTCGAGTACACGGGAATTGTAGAGATACGGAAAGATGTCGACGGCGCGGTTGGCGCCCGACGACAGGATGATGGTCATTGAGGATTGTCTGAAAGGCACGCACACAATTTTAAATCACACGGAACGTGTGCGCGTGTCCGCCCTTGTACATCTTGTGCCGATCAATAAAGGGCGTGAACTCGCTGACTCAGTTGTTATCCTTTCACAATGGCATGTAATCGAACACGTCGAAGAACAGGAATAGATTTATCACTTCAAGTGATCCTCGAGATCAGACCAATGAATCGCAACTATACGTCAAAGTAACTAGAAATGTCTAGCTTCTAATTATAGATCTAAAGCTGGAAAGAGGAGGAGGATATGTAGTAATAAAAGAAGAAATAAAGAATAAGGAAAGAACAAGTTAAACCCTGAAAAGGAAGAAATCAAAGAAACAAACAAAGAAGAAGGGAATGAGAAGGTTTGTACCCGATGGCCTTGCGCCTAGAAGAGTGTGGTGGTGGTGGTGTGTGGAGAAAAAGAGAAGAGAAGAGAAGCGGTCACTGGAGAGAGAACCGTGCCACTCGGAGGCAAAACCCTGGAAATGCACGGTTGAAAGCCGGCCGAGGTTGCGGGTAGCCAATCGCGAGTGGTGACGAAATCGGGAAGGAAAGTATGATAAAAAGGAATCGGCGAGATTCGCTGATTAAAGACTGGAAGAGAAAAGGAGAGATAAGAGAGAGAGAAAGGAAATGGTGAGAAGCAAGGTTGAGAAATAAGCAAATGAAAAGCAAGTACATATGACGAAATAGTAAATAACAACAATATGCTCAAGACTGGCTTACAAGCCAGCAACCGCATTTAAGCATAGCTAAAGGCCCGTATCAATACAAGTAATAATCGAGGAAGAGTTAAAGTAACTCTTCTATACATGTGGAATAACAAATATTAAAGCAAATATAACAGGTTGACCGGCAAAGTGAACATAAAATGGAGAAATGGAGTAGAGAAAAGTGGACGAATGATGCCAAACAAATCATTTAGCCGCATGAGAAACAAGAAGAAAAAGCCAGCATCTACGTGAATGGCAAGAATTTTAAATTACAACACGGAGCGCAATTGCGCTTCAATAAATATCAGAGTCATTCGCACTCTTGCGAACACTGGGGCCGCAAGAGAAAAAAAGGGAAACAAACAGCAAGAAGGGAAGGGAGAGAGGGTAAGGGAATTCGCTTGCTTTTGCCCTTGCTACCGTTCTTGATACGGTGGCTCTCGAATCGGATGATGCTGCTCGAAATCGATCACCAAATGAAATTGACATCGAAGATATAATAGTAGAGGTGCTAGATGAATGGAGTTGTTCTTTCTCAGATTTGGAGTCGTGGCTGGCGAGGGGAGAAGTCATTACTGGGCAGTAAGAGACATCGCCCTACTTCTCCAACTTAGAAGTGTTACGATTAGCTTCTTCAATAGGACTCCCCAAGGACTCGAAAGCAATCGTGTTGCAGAGTGGAGAGAGAGAACAGAATGAAATACTCCAAGAACATTAATTTGTTGATGATCGTCGAAGGGAGAGTAACTCGTAGAACATATAAGAGCATGTAGAGTTGGAGAGAGTAGTTAAAGATCTGTACAGATTCATCTTGCTTCGCAGTCATCACAGGGCTCTGCCTAGTGACCCTGCGGAGCATCCATGGGACTGTTGAGTTGCTTCTTCTTCGCCCTTCGCTCCGGTTGTCTCCTGCGTCCAGTCGTCTTACTATGCGACTTCGGTGAAGAGGAGACCACATCCGGGGAAGAAGAGATTGTAGAAGATGGTGAATTTCTGTTGCCGCCATCGTCAGGCACACAACTGTATACTTCCAATGGAATGAGCAGATTGGGAGAACGAGTAATGACTCGACCGCTGGACACCCTCAGAGTCACTTCTCGCTGCGACCCAGTGACTCCGGGTCTGGTTGTCGTCCTTCAGCAAGACGATCTCATTGGCTCGAGGGGATGAAAGACGTCGCCCCTTGCTTCACATGACTCCTCGCAGCTGCATCAGAAAGGCGGATGAGAGACTCTTTTCGCCAAATCTTCCTGAGACGAGCAGCGTGAGAGAGAGAGAGTCTGTGTAAGTAAATTCGATGGCATATCTATTCGTCGACATCCCAACTGCCTGGAAGTCTGGATCACTATTCTTGTTCTCTGCTTCATCCACTACCACGGAGGTCAAGTGGAGGGATGGCCAGAGGAAATCGATGGGACGGACTGTTACAATAGTGGTGGAGTAGGTATCCTTGAGTGCTGCGAGACTGCGAGTGTTCACTGCTGCTTCTGTTTCTTCCAACAGTATTGCGAGATCATCTCGTGAGACGATGATCCTTCGTCCGATCGTCTTCTGGATCGCAAATTTGACTCTACCGATGAGCCTCTCGTAAGTCCCTCCCTTCCAAAGAGAGAATGCAGTGGTGAATGACCACTTAAAGTTCTTGTCAGCCATCTCCTCACTCACAGCATCTGACATTAGATCTGTTGGTCAGAAGATTTTCAGCCAAGCGGAAGGTCGGAGTCTGGTCAGACAGTACAGTCTGTGGCACTCCTCTCCGGGCACAGAAGCGTCTGAAAGCGTTCAGAAAGGTCTTTGCAGAGAGGTCTGTGATGAGCTCTGTCAAATTTGCGATCCAGAAGACGATCGGACGAAGGATCATCGTCTCACGAGATGATCTCGCAATACTGTTGGAAGAAACAGAAGCAGCAGTGAACACTCGCAGTCTCGCAGCACTCAAGGATACCTACTCCACCACTATTGTAACAGTCCGTCCCATCGATTTCCTCTGGCCATCCCTCCACTTGACCTCCGTGGTAGTGGATGAAGCAGAGAACAAGAATAGCGATCCAGACTTCCAGGCAGTTGGGATGTCGACGAATAGATATGCCATCGAATTTACTTACACAGACTCTCTCTCTCTCATGCAGCTCGTCTCAGGAAGATTTGGCGAAAAGAGTCTCTCATCCGCCTTTCTGATGCAGCTGCGAGGAGTCATGTGAAGCAAGGGGCGACGTCTTTCATCCCCTCGAGCCAATGAGATCGTCTTGCTGAAGGACGACAACCAGACCCGGAGTCACTGGGTCGCAGCGAGAAGTGACTCTGAGGGTGTCCAGCGGTCGAGTCATTACTCGTTCTCCCAATCTGCTCATTCCATTGGAAGTATACAGTTGTGTGCCTGACGATGGCGGCAACAGAAATTCACCATCTTCTACAATCTCTTCTTCCCCGGATGTGGTCTCCTCTTCACCGAAGTCGCATAGTAAGACGACTGGACGCAGGAGACAACCGGAGCGAAGGGCGAAGAAGAAGCAACTCAACAGTCCCATGGATGCTCCGCAGGGTCACTAGGCAGAGCCCTGTGATGACTGCGAAGCAAGATGAATCTGTACAGATCTTTAACTACTCTCTCCAACTCTACATGCTCTTATATGTTCTACGAGTTACTCTCCCTTCGACGATCATCAACAAATTAATGTTCTTGGAGTATTTCATTCTGTTCTCTCTCTCCACTCTGCAACACGATTGCTTTCGAGTCCTTGGGGAGTCCTATTGAAGAAGCTAATCGTAACACTTCTAAGTTGGAGAAATCTGAGAAAGAACAACTCCATTCATCTAGCACCTCTACTATTATATCTTCGATGTCAATTTCATTTGGTGATCGATTTCGAGCAGCATCATCCGATTCAAGAGCCACCGTATCAAGAACGGTAGCAAGGGCAAAAGCAAGCGAATTCCCTTACCCTCTCTCCCTTCCCTTCTTGCTGTTTGTTTCCCTTTTTTTCTCTTGCGGCCCCAGTGTTCGCAAGAGTGCGAATGACTCTGATATTTATTGAAGCGCAATTGCGCTCCGTGTTGTAATTTAAAATTCTTGCCATTCACGTAGATGCTGGCTTTTTCTTCTTGTTTCTCATGCGGCTAAATGATTTGTTTGTCATCATTCGTCCACTTTTCTCTACTCCATTTCTCCATTTTATGTTCACTTTGCCGGTCAACCTGTTATATTTGCTTTAATATTTGTTATTCCACATGTATAGAAGAGTTACTTTAACTCTTCCTCGACTTTGAAAATTTGAAACTTTTAAGTATTAAGATTAATTAATTCATGAGAGATGCTTAAACAGTTTTATTTCTTCTTTTTCTTCCTATTATCAAGCCTCGATCCCGCTGGTCTACCGCCTCTCTTGTCGTTCGATCGCTCGGACAATATTACGGAAGCAGGGTTTTTCATTCCCCTAGCTTCTACGCTCTACTTTAGGTTTTTCCATTTTTAAACTAACTAATTCACAGGCAGATTTCCTTGAATTGATTCTATATTTTTTTCTAATAGCACTTTCATACTTTATGAGAAATGGAAAAAGTTTTAGGAAGAATCGATTTACACCGCAGCAACTGCGAAAAATGCACCTGATTGCAAGCGTCTTCTTCAATCAGGATCGTGTCAGTGTCCTTTTTTTGCTTTTTTTTTGTATACCATCGTTAAGATCATAATGGAAGAATATAAAATATCCACTGAAAATGCTTACATTTTAATGGATATAATTTATTCTTCCATCGTGATCCATCTCTAAAGACGGAAATAATATCGACATCGCCAATTAAATGGAAGAGGAAACTTCGTAATTTGCATAAATTTTTCAAACATTTTTTTTCCAGATCGAGACCTATTGGTGGCGTCGCTTCACCAATCGGCCCAAGATTGTGAATGGGTACCGGAGCCCCTATTCCTACTGGCCGCTCCACCTGATGGACATCTACCTGAATATCATCGTCTTTAGCTCACTCTACGCCCTTTCCGTCCTTGCCTTCTTCGCCGAATGCCTATGGCACAAATACGGTGGCGTACGCCGATTTTGGCGCCTTTGACAGTCTAAATTCAACAAATTCAAGGCTATTAGTTTATGAATCTTTTTGTGCCGACTCTCGCTTGTGCAATGTGGCGTTTTTTAGTACTTTTTTTTTAAATTTTTTAGGTGAATTGATCTTTATCCACTAAATACGGTGATCATGACTTCTGCTGGTTGTGCATCCAATAGATATTTTTATACAAAATGTTATAAATAAGCGTAACAAGCAGCAATACCACTTCGTTATGTAATAGACAATTTACTTCACCAGTGACTTCTATGAGATATTTTATTCTGGTAAGCGTTGAAGCCTCTAATGAAAAGCTATTGTGACTAATAAAAAGAATAAATTAATGTTTTAAAAGAAAATGAACCAACAAACTGCCTTAGTAAGAATGTTTTGGTCTTCAAGAGATTAGAGAAGAACCGTGTCGTTGGAAAAGTATGATTTTCTTTGAAAAAATAAATATAAAAATAAAAAAATAAATTGCTATTTGAATTTCCCGCTCTTTTTTGAATTCGCCTTTTGTATATAAGAAAACAGTACATTTTCCATTTCAGAACTTGTCCACTGATACAGGAAGTATAAAAAGAATAACAATGAAATAAGAAAAAGTCTATCAAAAAAGGAAGATGCAACGTTGCAGCTTGCAATGGAAATTATCGTTTGAAGAAAAAGAAATAAGAATAATTTGAGGCTTCAATCCCAACGCCTTTGCCAATTACGCCATTAGATATTAAGCTATTAAGGCTTAAAGGAGGAAGACGGTGGGAGAAAAAATGGTTATTTTTGTTTTCAAGAAAATTTGTTAGAATTGTTCATTATATCCCTCCCCCCTTTTCCAAAATGTAGCCTCTAAGCCACTATTATGTAGATATCAAGCTAATGAGAGGCTTAAAGTTGGATAACGTGGTTAATTTTATTTAAGCAAAATTTTTATTGCTCATAATTGTAAATCCGACCTCGATGGTCGCTTGAGTGCCGGTGCACGTGAGTGTGTAGACCAGGGATGTATCGGAATAAAAATTTTCATAACGGAATTCGGAATTCGGAAGGCCTCCTTTCATAACGGAAATCGGAATTCGGAAGAGAAAAAAGGTCGGAATTCGGAATTCGGAATTCGGAATTCGGAATTTCTGGTGTCAACCAGGAAAATAGGATAACAATTTATTCAACAAGTGAATTTGAACAACAGTTAAAGGTAAGGTGTTTTTTAACTTCTGGGAGCAACATTTTAAATAAATAAGAATTGATCAATGTTAAAAAAAAACCAAACGATATTTAGTCAATGAACTGCTCCTTTAAGTGTATTTGTAGTCGTAGATGGCCAGGTTGTGGTGAGTAAAGAGGAGATTTTCAACATTTTCCACAAGAAGCCTTTTGCGCAATTCTGTAACGATGGCACCGGCCGTGGAGAAGAGGCGCTCGCTCTCCATAGAGCCTGCAGGTGCGCTATGGAATCGGCGTACAAGGTGACGGAGCTCCTTCCAGAGGATGCCCTTCTTTCGCCAGTACTCAAAGGGGTCGGCATCCAGTGCGATTCGCTTCTCACGCAGATACGCATCAACCTATGAATAAATAAACTAATTTTAGTAGTGTCGTATAGATAAAAACATATTTGAAATGCAGTCTACCTCCACTTCAGCACGATGTCTGGCTTCGATGCTTGATTTCGACTTCTTTCTCGGAGGCTCGTGATTGTACTTCTGCTCGTAAGCACTGAAGAGGCTATATACGGCAGAATCGTTTCGGCTGCTCTCAGATTCGCTTTCATCGGCTACAAATACCCACCCTACCGTTTCATGAATATTAACCAATATTTGTCTACGGAATGCTGCGCTTTATTAAATGAAATACCTGAGAGGGCGCTGCTATCGTCATCTAGCAGCTCTTCCACTTCCATCACTAGCGATATGCGAATTTTGTCTTGATCTCCAGAAGGGAGATGAGCGAAGTACGTCATCTTGTACCGTGGGTCGAGCAGAGTGGCCAGAACCAGATTGGCGTTGTCCATCCATTGATTCATTCTTCGGTCGAGGCCTTCCAACATAGCTCTCTTCATTGGGAGAAGATCAACCTAAATGGCAACACCTTACTAACAATTAGTATTATTATTTAAATCGCAAACCTTTCCTTTCATAGCCGGCTTTTTCAAATGGTCCCGCATCACGACAACTGTCGGGATGACTACCGAAATGCTTGTGGTCCTGTCTTGCAAGGCCTTTGTGATGGCAGCCACCGGATATAGCACTTCATTGATTCCTTCCAGTTTCTGCCACTCAGTGTTCGAAAACTCTATCCGCGTTTTTTCCGCATTCTTCGGGCGGGGCAGTGTAGAGCAGAATAAGTCCACTGCCTCCCTGTTCTTCACCAGCCGTGCAATCATGTCGTACGACGAATTCCATCGCACGTTGCTTGACTGAAATGCTCCTATCACATGTTTCGTATTGGGCGAATATTACAGTAAAGTACAGTAAAGTCAAATCATAGAAGAATAATAAATGGAAGTTTTTTTAATTAATTAAAGGGAAGAAATGTTGAACCTTAATTAGAACTTGTTCGTCAAGTTCAAGCTCCTTCTGAAGATTGGCAAAAGTGTGACGCTCTGACGTCCGCACCTTCCGAATGAGCCGTTGGATTTTGTCGAGTAATTCTTCGTAACCGGATACCGCTCTCAGCCCGTCTTGCACCACCAGGTTCAGTCGATGAGCAAAGCAGTCGAAGGAATCTTCGTCGAGCAGCTCAGTTGCCGCCTTCATCGAGCTGGCAGCGTCTCGGAGGAACAAGTGCACCTTTGAGGTGTCAATGCTGTACTCGCTAAGACACCTTTCGATCAGCGTCTGAAATGAAAAAGAACAATGCAATAAAGAAACCAAATTATTCAAATCGTTTAACTATTCGAATATCAAAAAATATGTACCTTGATATTAATAGCGAAGTGTCTGTCTTTCATTGGGAGTGCGCCCAGGACGAGGAACTGCGGGAACATGTTGTCGTCAATGAAGTGAGCAGTCAGGGAGAGGAGAGAATGAGTGCTGTCAGTCGAGCTCCAAACATCCGTCGTGAAGGAAAGAAAAGGCACCCGTCTCAGATCTTCCAGGATGCGCGTCGACAGTTGACTCTTGCACTCATCCAGTTCGTTGACGTGAAATTGCCGTTTCCGAAATGAAGATAAGTATCCCTTTCAGCGGAACAAATCTAGACCGAGCAGAGGAAAATGAAAAGAAATAAAGCTGACTTTAGCTTGTAGTGAGGGCAGAGAAGCTTCAAAAGCCGGCCGAACCCTCTCTTTTCATCAGTATTGAACGGCATCAGATCAGGTGCCATCATCTCAGCGATGGCTCTATCAACAGCAACGCTCTTCTTGCCTTCAGCTGTCCACTGGTTGACGAAATCAGCTAGTGGAGTCTGAGTGGAGGACTTCGAAGGAAGATCACTGCTCGTCTTCTGCGAGGAAGTCGAAGCAACATGTGAAGAGGACGCTGCTGGACCCTTCGGATGAAAAAACTGCTTGCAAAGGGCCGCTTTCTTGACATCGTTAATCTTCTGCCTGCAATTGAAACAACAAAAAAAATATTTGAAAAGCGATTGTGACTTACAAATAACTATGTACGCATCAGAATTTAAAATAATTTGTGAGACAACATGTTGAACCATTATTCCGCATACCTTTCTTTACTTTCCTTCTCAATTTGCATTTCCTTGAAAAGGTCCTTGTGCTTGCTTCTTAGATGGGATGTCATACAATTCGTGGAGGCATCGTCACCGAGGCTCTTGGTGTAGTCGCAGGCTTGGCACTTTACCACATTCTTGTCCACATCAATCTTCTCGAAATAAGCCCAAACGGGTGTAAGCATTTTTCCATGCTTCCCCATTCGGGACCTGCAAATAATAAATAATAACAGACAATACGTTGGAAGAAAAAAATTAAGATGAAAATGACGAAACGCGACCTAACGAAATAATCTCAATCTAAAAGGTTCACCATTGCACTCAAACTATCAAGAACAATGCATGTCGCAATGTTAACAGTTCACTTTGCACTGTCATATAAAATGACAGAACAAGGCTGTCCGTCCGACTGCATCTAAGCTACTAAATTCCGAAAAAAATTCCGAAGAAATAGCCTTCATAACGGAATTCGGAATTCGGAAGGCTTCCTTTTAAAACGGAATTCGGAAATCGGAATTCGGAAGAGAAAAAAGGTCGGAATTCGGAATTCGAAATTCGGAATTCGGAATTCCGATACACCCCTGGTGTAGACGAGGCAGCCGTCGGGGTACATGCCGAGGACGGCGCTGTCGAAGGCCTTCTCGCACGGCCACGCCATCCGTAACGAGGTTGCAAGCGTCTTCTTCAGTCAGGATCGCGTCAGTGTCCTTTATTTTGCTGCTTTGTATACCATCATAATGGAAGAATGAAACTAAAAATTCATGCATTTTTAATGGATATAATTTAATCTTCCATTGTGATCCATCTCTAAAGACGGAAATAATATCGACATCGCCAATTAAATGGAAGAGGAAACTTCGTAATGTGCATAAATTTTTCAAACATTTTTTTTCCAGATCGAGACCTATTGGTGGAGTGCACCTCCAGGAAAGAAAGAAGAGGAGGAGGAGGAAAAACTACGAGAAAGAGACCAAATTTGACGGTTGTCGAAATACTCCGTCAAAAGGAAATAACGGCTTCTGGAGGAGAACGTCTGTGGAACTCATTGAAGCATTTTGGATTGCTTGAAAAAGTAGAGACAGACCGTAAATAAGAAGATGTACGGGCAAATTTGTAATGCATCTTGTCATATCTCTAACTTGGAAACATGTAAATAAGAGAAAACAACTAAACTCTTGCTTGTTTATTTGGGAATAAGATCAACAATTTTTTTTGTAATGCATGATAATTCCATATTCGTTCGCCATTCTATAATTAGCGCACAGCGAGAATAAGACTGCAATTTTGTGGAATCACACAAGCGATGAAAGGCATTCGAACAAAAGAAAAAAAGTACCGAAGAACTAGACAAAAAAAGAATGTTTCACAATATCACGTACGAAATGAGTTGTTGTCTAAATTCGCTGGTAAATAATGAAAAAGGAAAAACATATATTTGTTAGTTTGAATTGTTCTAAAGAATAATTTGATTTGATTACGAAGCGGTTGTTTTAGAGTTTGGAAATGTGAAAAAAAAACAATTTCATCCTACATCAAATGGTAATGGCGGGCAAACATCCAGTCGTCCGAGAGGAATTTAGTCCTGAAAGAACATACATATGTACATAAATGAAGAGTTTCGATTCACTTTGTATAATTGCAACACTGTAAATTACACTTGTGTCAGGAAAAGGATGCGAATTCAAGAGCGAGTTTTGTGCTACTTTAAGTAAGTAGGAAGAGAGAGAGAGAGAATGTGAGAAAGAGAGTGAGAAAGAGAGCGAGAAAGAGGGAGAGAGAGAAAGGGAGAGAAAGAGAGGGAGATTGTAATAGAGAGAGGGTGAGAAAGAGGGAGATAGAGAAAGATAAGTAGAGAGAAAGACAGAGAGAGAGAATGAGAAAGATGGAGAGAGAGAAAGAGAAATAAAGAGAAAGACAGAGAGTGAGATAGAGAAATAGAGAGAGAATGAAAAAGAGAAATAGAGAAAGACAGAGAGAGAGAGAGTGAGAAAGAGAAATAGAGAAAGACGGAGAGAGAGAGAGATAGAGAGAGAGAGAGAGAAATAGAGGGAGAGAGTGAGTTTCGCTGACAAGTAGTTGCGGACGCCGTCGGGGAGGAGCGCGACAACGCGCGCCTCCTTCGGCAGGCCCTTGGCGACCTCTAGGGCCGAGTGGACGTTCGCGCCCGAGCTGCCGCCGCACAGAAGGCCTTCCTTCGACAGCAGCTCACGCGCAGTCTCGAACGACGACTGGAAGAACAAGAGAGTGATTTACAAATATACAAGCTTTTTTTAAGCATACATAGAAATTTTTTTTTGAGATAGATTGGTATGCCTGCCACACAATTTTATTGAGAAATGATTTATTAAAGAAAAATAGAAGGTTTAAAAAGACTGAAAAAAAACTTTAAAACAACTTCATACCTTGTCGTATGACTTGGCCCAGACGTCGATGACGGGCCGCTTGAGCACGCCGGGCACAAAGTCGTAGCCGACTCCCTCGACCTGTAAAGAGACAATAACCATATTTGTTTTTTAAATTAACGTAGTATTTACGGACTAATTTAATCATCGATCATTCTCAATAGGTTGCAGACTTAAAAATGCTTAAAAGGCACATCAGTAGCAAGCATATTCGTAGAAAAAGAAAGTATTAGTCAGAATCGAAAAAAAAATCGTTTTTGATTTCTTGCCTCATAAAAGCTCGTCTCGGTCTCTTCCGGATTCGCGAGGATGGACCCGTGCGGGTCCACGCCAATGATCTGTAATATGGTTTGTATGTAGATATGAAGTTGGAATGAAAAAGGAAATTAATCGTAACGGATTATCTCGGATATTTATGATTCTCTCTCATTTTCTTCTGTCATTTCCTTTAGCTTTATATAAGCATAAGTGTCATTCTATCATCATGTAGTATGTTTGTATGTATGTATGCGAATAAAGAGTAAAAATTAATAATTTTAATTTTTTCAATCGAAATAAATAATAAATTGAAAAGCATTGGCACTCTGCCAAGAACACAAACCTTGGCCGTCGGGCAGCGTTCCTTGATCTTCATCGCAATGCCGGTCGCCGAGCCGCCCGTGCCCGTTCCGACGCAGACGTAGTCCACCTGTGTTGTTTATGCAACAGTTTCTCTGTTTTATCTACCAACTGTTTACTTTGTAAAGGAAAAGAAAAAAAACTAGAAAAGCCCAAGTTCGATATATTTCAAAATAACATTGTTTTAACTTTAATTGCGATCTTTTCTTTGTGTATGGCACGCTCTAGGATACTTGTGAGATTTTTTTTTAAGAAAAAAATTCTCACGAAATCTTACCTTGTTGTCGAGCGCGGCGAGAATCTCCTCGGCCGTCTGCTCGTAGTGCGCCATCGGATTACCCATGTTGCGATACTGTAAAAGGAAAAATATGTACACAAGTTCAATTGTTATCACAACATTTGTTTTATAAGTTTTGCTATGACGAAAACGACATATATACATATGAATGTATGTATATACAAATGTTAGCCGGAGTGCAACATTTTATGTCCTGAATTCATATACATATGTACATACTTACATATGTAGCAATCTGGAGTTTGAGAAACAACTTTATCGCAGAGATGCGAATACAGAAAAATATCTAATAAAAACTAATCGATTATCAAAGAAACAACCCATTTTGTTTAGTACGCCTAAATGTACACCCGGGTGATAATGATTTATTGATTTGTTTCTCGCCTTGTACTCGATCTATGAAATCAATATTCTGGAACTAATAATCTGACAGCATAAAGAAGCAACCCTGAAAAGCTCATCAACTTTCACTAACTTTGAAAGAAATTATGCACGAAAAACCAAAAGTTAATAGAATATCTTATTTGAACATGTTGCTACTCACAAGAATCTTATAGGTATGCATGGCTTACTCTCTGGAACCGAACTGGACTCCACACGCAGGAAAGTCGCTCAAAGGTCATGGCGACGAGACAAAGTGCGCTTAATATAAGTGAACTGTTGTCTGGGTCCGGTGGGTGAAGGCAAGCTTGCCTTCATCCACCGGACCCAATCCTGAAAGTGGTATAAACTTTGAACTTTGAACTTAGATCTATGAGCTTTTGAGCCTGTTTTGATTCTCGCATACCTGCTCGCAAAGAGAGACCTTCGAATATTGCGATTAAAGTAGGCGAAATATACGTTGGCAACCTCGGAATTCTTCCAGTTTACTATATCGGAAAATTGTAAGCAGAAAAGGAAGACAAAGAAGATTGGAATGATGTCAATAGCTACCGATGCCTGCAAATATTGTCTAACATGATTTTCAAATTTAAACATATTTGTCAAGTTACACGTATTTTTTCGTTGCGATTATTGTTTTTTCCGCACATTTACAACATTGGAAATTGATGTTTCTTTGTACACACAGATCAAAATACAGTATTCACAAACCTTTAAAATATCAAGTTATTTCCCGTCATCTGTAGAAGGACGCAAACGTTGATGGTCTGATTGATTAATCCTGTAGTCAATGAGATTAACTGTATTTATTTATTTTTTAACACCAGTATTTTCTATCCAATAATAAGAATGGAGGGAGTGATAAAAACTCTGATGATCCGAAGAGATTCCTCATCCCAGGTGATAAACATCGTCTAACACAGATCGATTGTATAGAGTCAAATCAGCAAGACAGCAGCAACTAAAAGGAGGTTTCAGAGATTTAGAGGAACACAAGCTATCGACGCTTTTCAGTGAACATATAATTATTATACAGTCGTATCAAATTCAGAGCTACATATGTAAATACATACACCTCTCTTTTCGTCTCTTCCTATTGATTTCTCTCCGCTTCCTCTTAAAAAAATTATTTCCGCCTATATTATCTCTGCCTCTCTCTCTCTCTTTCTTTCTTCTTCTCGCTCTCTTACCAAAATTCTGACTATGCCGTTTCGAAAGTGAGTTTTTTTTTATATTAATAATCAACTTACCAATTTCGAAAATTAGGACTGCCTGCACATAGCCCTGAAAAGCATTCTCTGAAAAAGAGCTCCAGAATTGAAAACGACAAGGATTTGAGGCGTTGAAGATATGTACATATGTATAAGATTATATGCTGTTTGCCTAGACCGAAAATTCCAGGAATGAGGAACGGGTGGAGAATGTGGTTTAAAGACAGCGAGAAATTGCCGGGTTGTGCGTGGTGATAAATGATATCTAGAGGAGCCATTTCTGGCTCTTCGAATGCTACCTTTCCCGAATGTGCTTGATACAAGCTTATTCGTCCGATTTCTTCGCGTAATGGTCATATTTCCTGGAACCAGCACTTTTTCTCTATCGAACACATATAACAATTCTAAAATAAATGCATCACTTCTTTGCCACGAATCATTTGGTGCATAAATTTCAAGGTGAGCTAGAATCTTCTATTTTTCGAAGTGCCCAATTTTTTTTACACACATTTTCATTTCAAAAAGTAGACTGCTGTACGAGTCAGCCTACCTGACAATCTTAAGAATATGCACTTAGTAAATATATTCAGTGCATTCGTGACCCCATAGAGTTGGGGGTTTCTGCAAAGTCTTCTGCTGCCGCGCATTCAATCTGTCCAAAGTTTGAAACATGTTCGGAATGCTTGTTCGCAACATTTTCGTTGTTGTCACAGGCTGAGAACAAGCTGGCAACATTCGGAGCTCATCACATTCTAACAAACCTCTGCAAATGTTTTGTTAGCACGGGGATTCGAACCCTAGACTTGCAAACTGTAACGCAGGCACATTACCCACTAGACCACGCTGCTACTTGGAAATGCTATTGGTGGGACAGCACACAACCTTTGCCCTATCGGAAACCAATACATTTTCTCCTACGTGACAATGAGGCCGAAAACACATGAAAGAACATTAAATATATACACTTACAACACTCTTTTCCACTCTCTCTCTATTTCTCTCTCTTATTCTCGCGTGCATCTGTCTCTCTGCAAACATTTGCATAATTTTGTGACCATTGAACGCATATACAACACATTTAAAGTTTTTTGGCACAATGCCAACATTTGTGCGTTTAAGCGTCTCTTTCCATTTAAACACATACAAAGAGACCAAACGTTGATTCTCTCTCTATACCAGTGAATTGTATAAAGTATGAGCTTTATAATGAGCGTTCTAATGTGTATAAAAATGAGCAAAGTTGTACGTGTACGGTCAAATTTTGGAATACACAAAATATCACCAATTGGCATCCTTTTACCATTTATTATTCTCAAATCGAGCATGGCCGCAAAAATTGCAACTCCAAGCGTTCGCAAGGAACCGCAAAAGCTGCGGTTCCAACCGTGCGCAAGGAACCATAAAAAAAAGCGGCCAGGCTCAGAGGCGCAGCCATCGTTGAGGAAGTTGCCGATTGAACCGAAGTCTGGTATGCCCATATATCGGCGCAACCTATACTTTACGGGTTTTCGACCAAAATTTTTTTTCTCTGCGTAAAGCTATTTCGCTGTGCGAGGCAGCATGGTGAAGGGTATGCGTTCTTGGAATGTTGTCAAAGTGCCAAAAAAAAGTATTTTTTGATAGTTTTAATGCTTTACAGGATACATAAAATTACAAAAAAAACAGAGAGTAATTGGAGAGCGGGAGAAAAGTGAAAGAACTGTCTCTCTCTCATTTAATGAGTTGTAAGTGTATATATTTAATGTTCTTTCATGTGTTTGGCTGCATGTTTGGTCGAGACAGCGCGAACAGCGAGTGGCGACGTCTTTTTTCTCTGCCCTGTGCTATTTCGTTGGTGACGAGCAAAAGCACACCGGAGCAGCTTTTGCTCGTCACAACCTGCGTCTCCTTCTTTACACTGTCTCTCCATTTTCGTGCTTGTTCTGACCAAGTGACAACTTCAGAAGTTCGAAACAGGAAGTGCACACAAGCGATAAAGTAATCACAAGCTGGATACATGTTCGGAACCCAATATGTATTAAGATAGGCTGGAACACTGCCAATTCTTTTGTTTCGAACATGTTTCAAACAAGATTGTTTTGAACATGTTTCAAACTTTAGACAGATTAAAGGCGCGGCTGGTGAATTGTAATGTCTGATTAGATAATAACGCATCTCTTGAATCCATCCATGCTTTCTGATGCTCATGATGTGCGAGAAGAATTAACTTTTTCTACTTCAATTAATTCCTTAGTCTCTCCTCGCCCATTTTTCTTCTCTCATCAAACAACCGTATGCCATCTACATACTTTTTGCCGTCACTTTTGTAGTCATTTTAGCTCTTTATTTTAGGATCCACTTGACCATGAGCTGCTGCTTCTCACGCTAGAGAACTAAAGAAGAACGGCCATTGTCACGGGACGTTGGCCGCATTCATGTACATAATTGGAGTAGCCTCCGAGTTAATTGTTGCGTAAATGTCAGCAGCTACTCTGTGTGCGCATTTTGTTGATTGTATAGATTTAGCTAGATCAAAACGCAAACACATATTTACCGCATGTAGATCGTGAATTGTGGATTTGGAAGTTCATGCCAGAAAAAAAAGAATTATATCACCATACTGTCTTCATTGCAGAGGGCCTTCCATTCTATGCTTCTTTATCTTCTACGTAGTTTGAGCGTGCAGAACAGCAAATAATATCTCGCGCTAGTTAGCATTTGAATTCCTAACAATGGCCATCTTCTATATATTTACATATTTATAATGTATGTATAAAAGAATGATGTCTGTTATTCTTCACAATTTATTCATTCCTTACTGTAAGAACATATATGTGTTGTGGGGCCTCGTCCACCCCTCGGCAAATCGCTCACTCCGGTCACTCTCGGTCGAGCATTGGGAGGAGCAGAGGAACAGCCATCTACACCCCCTTCCCCCTATCCCATGATTTCATGGGCTTGCCTGCGAGGTTAATATTTTATATAACTTAATGTTCATTTTGTCACATCATTTAACTTATGTATGAATAAATAAATAAACATATTTGTATTGCTCCAAACTTCACATCATTTATTAAGCAGCAGAATGATGTGCTGAGATGCAGCCACAAAGGAAGAGATACATATCCTTTGGAAATCAAAGCATACCTTCGAAATTGTAAGGGAAAAACGTCTCTGACACTTCGCAAGCGCTTTGCGTTCAGCTCTGATCATTCACTACAATTTGTATGTATGCAGCACGCATGCTGAGACCAAGATTATTAGCGAGAAAATTCATAAATTGCTGGTCATTTTACACTGTAATTCTCGTACATAGTATACGCACATACATACATACAACCATTACTAGTGGTCTAGAAAGCTAGAGCGACATTGGAAAAATTGTAGATCATGAATTGTAGATCGCTGTAGGCGCACAAGCTCGTTTGTCTAGGACAATGAAACACTGCTTTCGTTTTTTTTGTGGATCCAATGCGATCCTTAGAGTCTAGTCAGGCTAGGCAGAGTCACTTTTAAAGCTAAAAACTATTGACGGAAGCACAAGCAAAGCATTCATAATGCTGAACATCAAGTTTTAAAGCAGGCTAGGATTTTCGAGTAGTGAAAAACAAACAATGTTTTGGCAAGTTGGAGCCCTATAATATAGGTATGCGAGCATTAGAAGCACATCAAAGAGCAACAACAACGAAAAAACACTTGTTGGCAAGTTGGAAACTTGGTCATACAGGCAGACTTCGTAAATGTTGGTCACAAGTATGTTGTAATAAGTCACATTATTTTAAATACTATCTAGGAGATAGTAGTAGTGGGTGGGAATTAGCCAGTGTTGGGAAATGTCGATAACAACTTACTTGATTATTTCGTTATTACTGGATGGGATGAGGGATTGGTAGTAGGGTAGAAAGTAGTGTGTACTTTGGTAGGGCGCTAGGTGCCGGTGGCTAGGTTGGGTTTGGGAAAGGGGCCTGACAATGAGTGGTATCGGTCAGGTACCGGTCGGGTACCGGTCTGGTACCAGTCAGATACCGGTCGGGTCCCACTCACTCAGGCGCAGGTGCACTCCTTCGCGACCAGGCCTTCGACGTTCGCGATGACGACTTCGCCCTCCGCAGTGACGTAGACGATCTCGAGGGGATCGTACCTGAAATGGCTCTCATTATGATGTCATACTAATCTCTACCAAATAAAAATTCATTCTAGGCTGTCTTCCTTATTGCTCAATTGCATTCTTTGAATGCGCCTCATCTCTCATGCCTTGCTCTTGAGACAGGCAACAATCAGACGAATGGGCTTGAAGCACCCAATTGTGAAAGAGGATAAGAATAAAGAGGTGAAGGGGAAGTGGGAGAGAGAGGGGGCGCGAGAGAAAGAGAGCACGACAGAGAGAGAGAGAGGGGGTGAGGGAGAGAGAGAGAGAAAGAGAGAGAGCGAGAGAGAGGATTCTCGCTTACTGAGAAGCATGGCAGCACGTGTTTCCAGCGATACTCTCGCGCGTCACACTGCCTGACGCGACCGCTTTGTTGTGGAGCTGCAATGGACAATGGAATTGTGAAAGTGCACTAAATAAGACACATTTTAAGAATAATGCCTGTCTGCAGAGAGAAAGAGAGAGATAGAGAGAGAGACAGAGAGAAAGGCAGCGACAGACAGACAGAGAGAGAGAGAAAAAGGCGCTTCAGACACTCTGAATATGATCATCCTATCTACATTCCTAGGAATTCCCTCAAGTAGTACGAGGTGTCTGATTGAGTGACCGGTGTCAGATTACTTGAGACTCTTTGTCTTTGCAATTGTTTGGGACCAATGTTTGAAGAAAGCAAGGTAGAAGTGTGGTGGTCAGAGAGAGAAATTGTACTTTACAAATGCATTTTTATGAAAATTTGTAATTTTAAAAGTTCAATGTTTACAGGTCACAGATCACAGATCACAGATGACACACCAGCTGCATGTCGCTCTTGACACAGTCGCCCGTGCATGCGTACGCGTTGTAGCGCTGGGGCGCGACGATAAAGTTCCAGCCGAGAATCTTGAAAATTGTGGAGATTAATAATTGCGAACATTTCCAACTAATTATTTTCATAATGTAGACTAAACGTTAGCCTCTTATACCTTGAAGTCTACAAAGAGATCGTGGAGACAACAGCTGCTGTCGTCTTCGGCATCCACGCACTTGCGCGCGGCCCTCGCGCGGCGCGAGGGCGCGTCGCGCAGCTTGACGCCAAGCACCATGCTCTGTAAGGCAGCACATTAATTCACAACACACATCAGAAAAATGTAGATGACACGCCTTTACAGACGTCGGCCCAGTCCCTGATTGTGGAATGAATCATTGAAACTTCATATCTAATGCTCAACAAAGGTGGAGCCTCTCCGAGTTCGGGCAAGAGAGAAACCCTCTGAAATAGTATCATAGCAGTTGCCGCCCGACCTTTGTTGCATGATGATCAGAGTCGCTCGGATGCACGGCGAGATTCTCGCCGTTGTAGAGCGCCGACACAAAGATGCCGTCGACGTCGCTCTCGTTGTGCCACCAGCTTCAATTAGACTTCTTTCCTGTCTTTTAAGGTTTTTGTTGGCTTTTTCTTTATTATTATTATCTTTATCTACCAATACATACATATATTAGTTATTAGACTTTGCTGATTCTTTCTTAAATGCTATGACTAGAAGATGATGTATGTATGTATTATCTCCACTGATCTACCTGACAATGTCTTCCGGGTCGATTGAGATGAGCAGGGTGCGGCCGGCAGGGTCGCGAGGGACTTGGAAGCGATTCGAGGCGATGATGCGGCCGAGCTGAAAAAAAATACTATTCGTTACTATAAGTATACTATAAGTTGGTCAACAACAACAACAACTGCATACATACAGTGCTGGTCAAAAGTCTATTTTTTTTCAATGTCGATGAAAGTTAATGAATTTTTCAGGGGTCCTTATTGATATTGGTAGACTTTCATTAGCAGATTATTCG
Source organism: Allodiplogaster sudhausi (assembly GCA_945643635.1). Classification (NCBI taxonomy): domain Eukaryota; kingdom Metazoa; phylum Nematoda; class Chromadorea; order Rhabditida; family Diplogasteridae; genus Allodiplogaster; species Allodiplogaster sudhausi. Next base: position 2,914,014 of record CALZFC010000027.1, read on the forward strand.
TTTCATTGATTAATTTTTTTTTTAAGATAAAAGCTGGCTGAATTAGCCCTCAATGAACTTTGCCATCTCTCTCCAAATTAGTCACGCGACTTGCCCGTCCGTTCGTGGCTCGCTCGTATACGTGCACGGGCACTGTGGCGGCCGACGGCTCGACGACCGCCGCGGAAGATGGCGCACGCAGATGGAAGCTGAGGGCGCCGTGCATCACACGTTGCTGACGCGTCTCGCGAGAGAAGTCAAAGACGGCGGTTGGCAGGCCTGGAAGTGATAACGTCTCTTGGTTTCCGCCTTATTACTCCTCTTCCTAGCGTTCTACTATCTCTTCTTCTCTATGTATGCTGTCCTCAAGATTTGATATTTCTCGCTTGTAATCGATGAAATATTTGATGTCATGAACATACGAAGATAACGGTAGTATAGAAGTAGACCACAAGATTTGACGAGAGAGAGAGAGCGAGAGAGAGAGAGAAAGAGCGATAGAAAGAGAGATAAATCACCATGCTTACGACCCGCGTGGGCGATGACTTCAATCGTCTTTGTCGACTTGTCGTGTGACCGAGTATTAGAGTGGGTGGAGAACAAGTGGGCGCGGAGCGCTTCCTGTTGTAGCTGAAAGAGAGAAGATATCGCTTTGGATTGCATCTAACAAACCTTACTCGTTAGGAGATTCTGATTATATTTTCCGTTATCTACTCGACGAGAGCTTTCGAATGGTAGTATATGGCTCCTTTCATATCCTCGGGGAAGCCGAGACCATTCCCTTGTAAGGTTACATCCGACTCTTTGCATTAATTTCGATCTTCTAGAAAGATTTATATACATTTTGTCTTCCCACTAAATTCTTCGCATAAGAACAACTTCTTTTTTTTCGCTTTTAAAGTTCTATAGATGCATATTCTCAATTAAAGATCACTAGCCTTATGCTTGCGAAACTGCTTTTAGTTTTTTTATGTGCTTTTTCTGAGAATATTTTTCCTGCAGCTATTTGTTACGATGCCTAACGATTAGTTTGAATATTTGAGAGACAAAAGAGCAGTTATTTTGAGGAAATTGTGCGCAGAATTGCACAGTGTTTTTTTTCATTTTCCTTCTCTCGGGTATCAGACATGCTTTAGGTACGTGAGAGAGAGAGAGAAAGAGAGAGAAAGTGTGATAAAGAGAGAGAGAGTGAGAGAGAGTGAGATAAAGAGAGAGAACGTGAGATAAAGATAGAGAGAGTGAGAGAGAGGGTGAGAGAGAGAGGCGGAGAAGGAAGTTACGTAGAAGTGCTTTCAAATTACATGAGATATGGTATGATGATTCCAGCCGAGAACCTTTGGAAGGGCCATAAACGAAGCAAACAAACAGAAGACTGTCGTATTGCCTTAGACCACTTATGAATTTTCTTGGTATATCATCTATTAGTTCTTTTAAGTTCTAGTAAAACGATTGCTAAAATATATCAGGATTGCCTCTCACACTTTCTTTTTGGTAGCACAATATGGAATGTTATGGTTAGGTAAGCGAGATAGAGAGAGTGTATGTGTGTGTGTGTGTGTGTGTGAAAAATAGAGAGAGAGAGAGAGAGAGAGAGAGAGAGAGAAAGAGAGAGAGAGCGAACGCGAAAGTTTTGGAGTGAACAGGCGAGAGCGACAGAGAGGTGCGATAAGAGATTAAAAAATATTTAAAACGGTTAGGGAGAGAGTGCGAGAAGAAAACTCTTGAGAGAAAAGTACCTTTTCGGGAACGACCATTGAAGATGGCGGGAAGCTTGAAATTCCAATCTGCGCGAGGAGCCTCTTGTGCAGGTCGTCGAAACGGGGAGAAGTCGCGTTGATGCAGTTGATGCATTCGGATGGGTCCTGTAAATCATTATTTCTTTATTTTTTTTCTTATACTTTTTGATAAAATTTCTTTTCTTTTCTACTCTTTTCAGATTATTTACTTGTATATTTTGCTATAATTAACGAAAACACGTTTTTTTGTTGGATTTCTGAAATTTTTGTCCTGCATAAAGTCTCTCTTTGCTCATGCGGAAACTTTCTCCTCTTTTTTTTCCTACCTCCGAAACTTTATGTCTGCAGCCTCTTAATGGATCACAAGAGGAGTTCTTGAGTATAAATACGTCAGGATTTCTTCTCTTTCTTATGCCCCATTATATACCACGTCTTGTTTACTATTTTCGGGTAGAAATATTAGAGTTGGTTAGAGATGCTCAAGACTTTTGAGCGTCTTTTTCGTTCTGTTCCACCGGAGGATGGAAAAGGAGTGAAAGGTCAGAGTGTGGCTTCTTATTTAGGGGAGTATGGAATGCGTGGTGGGGAATGGTGAGGCGCGGCTGGTCTACTGACAGAGTCTACGACGTATGCGGCTGCATGGTGTTGTAGAAGAATGAGAAGTGCCGTGAGCCAGAGCCAGGCGGCGATTGTGGCCATATTTGAGAGACAGCTAAACAAAGAGCTGCCGTGCGATTAATCTTGGAAGAAAACTACAACGAACTTTTGTTGAAACCTGAATCAACAAAAATCAGAACGTCAAGCATCTTTTGAGCGTTTTAGTATGGAAAATGAGAAAGATGAGTAAAGTTTCCTTCAGACTTTGTTCATGATGCAAACTGTATCAACATTCAAAGTTCGTTAAAGTTTGGACATGCAAAACGAGATAGTGTGCAAAAGTGAGAGGGTAAAAGTGTGTAGAAGGCTGCTTACTTTCTTTTACACTGTTTCCGTCTCTCACTTTAACACACTATTGCATGGCAGAGACAGAAAGATGGCGCAATTTTAAATGTGACTCAACTCTCAACCAAGAACAAGTGGAATTTGAAACAAGCTCGGCCTAGGAAATTTTTTGAAGGCAAAAGCAACTGAACCTCGACAGCAAGTCGCTTTTAAACATAATATTTTGTTTATCCGTGTTAATTTTATAAATTTTACTTGCTATTTCAGTATGTGTAGTGTTCCTCTGCAGAAAGATGCCTTAGCATCTCAGTGTTGAAGATTCGTAATTTGTGTTGTTTCTATCTCTGTCTTTCTTTGTTCATCCCTTTGTCTCTAGTCTCTGTCTGTCTCTCTCTCTCTCTCCATCAGATTCGCGAATTCTCAAGAAAAGCGTCTTGCATAAGCCCGGTTGGTTGGCGTGTTGGACCAGCTGGCGAGACTAGAGATTAAACGCTGTATTAGTGGTTCCCAAAAAGTTCAACTAACAGCAAACGCATACAAAAACACTGTTCCTAAAACCCACTTGTTAAAAAAAAGAAAGAAAAGTTGTGTCATCTTTTACTCCGGAACATGAAGCAACTTTTTCTGAAATGTTCATGAACTTTTTGTGAAACTGGCACCACTTTTGCCTAGATTTATAGCACGGCAGATCTGAAGAAAACGATATAATAAAACAAGAGGAAACAAAAAAAACAATTCATTTGCAAGCCGTTAAATAGTTATGAACTTTTGCATTCTCTTATGTCGCTTTTATGCTCTTTCTCTTTCTCTCTCTCTCTCTCTTTAAACTTCTGTGCCTCTATATTCTTTCATTCTTCTGCTTATTGTTTTATTCTTTTTCCTATATTCCCTCTCTCGATCACATGTATTCACGCCAATTTCATTAGTGCAGTTTTTCTCTTTGCAAACTGTGGAACACGCTTTAATGGCTACTTAATCATGCAGCGGGCAACACGCCAAAATGGCACCATGCAAAATGTCATCGGCAAATCAGTGTCAACTGTTTGAAATACAGGGAAAGTGATAGAGGGATATAACGAGAGAAAGAGAGAGAGAGAGAGAATACGCGAAAAAGAGAGAGAAAGAGAGAACAAGAAAGAAAATGTGAACTCTTCAGCTGTCGAAATAAAAAAAGGAAAATAGAGAATGTGAGGTCGAGGCAAATAGTTTGGCGCGAAAATAGTGGTTCAAAGTGTAAATATCGAAAATAAAGAGATACATTCACTTCAATAGGTTCGGACAGTCCTATGGTGAGCAGCAGGGAGTTACTATTGAAAAGTTGTTCGTACGTAGGATGATCGGGAAGCGACTGTGAAAAGAGAGTATAAGTTTGGAGGAGGCGGAGGATGAGAAAGGGGTTTCCACTCCTTTGTCTAATCAACTGCAGCTGGCGCTGCTAGAGACCACCAGAAGGGGTGCATGTGTTAGAGGGATTTCAAAGTAGCCTTTCCTTCATTTGCACATCTGGCCAAAGAGTGGATACTACAAAACATTATGGATATATATATATATATATATATATATATATATATATATATATTTATATGTATATATATACATACGTATATATCCTATATGTGCAAAAGATATATCTGATTTACCATTAGTTACAAATGCAACTTAAGAATAGTATGTTTTGATAAGACAGTAAAGATTAGAGTATAATGGTAATTTAATTTTAATAATATTACTATAGAATAGAGAAATCTTAAATAGCGCACAGTACAGTACTCCTTTATTTAGTGGATAATGGCTTTCCCACGTGAGCGCGTGGGACAAGGATCCAAAATTAGAGTGAGGAAGAACGGAAGTACATCTTTTTTATGTTCCTCATGTACATTTATACTTACATGTGTGTACTTGTATAGTATCGCAAGGTGACACTCTTGAGGTTGGTCTCATTAGTGCCATATTCGCGTGAGGACTGTCACATTGAGAAGTAGTGCTAATTGGCGAGTACTTTTTTTTCTTTTTTTAATAAAAGAAAGGCATACTACACGAATATACACATACATATGCCTTTCATAAGAGTGGCAGGAGGAACCTGCTTAATTCTTGTTTAATGATATAAGATAAGATAGGAACGAGAATAATGTCGTTATCAAGAAGAGCTCCACGTTATATACATACATATGTATCTCATACAGGCCAGGGGAACTAGAATAGAATAGATTAGTGAGATCGAAGAAGAGGGTTTGAATAAAGGCAAAGATCGTCTTGCTGGACATATGTACATACATACATATGCTTTCTAGTTAGACATTCTGCCTTATGCTCGAAAATTTTCCTGCTTTTGGAGTGACTACGATTTAACATACATAATGCATTCAGGGAATAAGCGCAACAAATCAATGAAATTGGGTTAATAGTAAGTTGAGCTTACAGTTTTAGGCTCTCTCTCTCTCTCTCTCTCTCTCTCACTCTCTCTCTCTCTGCTCATCCTAGCAGCCGTGCGGAAGCCTGGAGATGAAGCTGAATGGTATGGAATAAAAGGCACGCCTGGCTGATTTATAGTGGATTCCACTGGGTCCATTGTCTCCGCCCAACTCTTCTTTTGGTCAGACTTCCTTCCTTCCTTCCACTATCCTCTTCCGCCATCTAAATTCGTCGTCGACCACAGGCTCCGCCCTTTCCAAAAAAAACGTGTTTGTGTGTTCGAAACTCTACCTAAGAATAAGAATAAGTAGACATTTGACTTAGATTGGATACCGTATCCATCTATCTGTCAAGCAATGTATTCTCTAAAGCCATACAGAGCCATCTCTAATATACCCAGCCCACGGTTCGGAACAAATGTTGCCGGCATCCCAGATCAGAATATACAGCAATGTATTCCTCCCCGAAAAAATCTCAGCTCCGAATGCTAGCATCTCATGCATGCAGCTACTGGGTGCTTGCTTAAAGTAACACATCAGAATATGCCTATTTATCTCTTCCACTCCAAATCTTCCTACTTTCAGGAAGCCATGTCGCTAACATGAAAACTTTTAGACCTTTATATGGCTTCGGACCAATAGAGGAATCAGAAGATGAGTTTAATGAAATGCCAAAGAGTCCATATATCCTTTCGGGAAGTGCAACGGATTATGCATGTCTATATAAGTGAGTGAAATATGTATATATCTCATAATCAGCTTCTCCCAACTTTGGAGGAATGCAAATACATATATTCACATCATGTATTGTTATATGTTTGCGTGTATACATATTTGCATGGCCATACTGTCGTCATACATAAGTACTTTTTCCAATTATTTGCCAGTCCACCTCCAAATTCTATCTCAATACGGTATATGTATATGCTTCTACAAAGTACATATGTACATATATAAATCTAATTTTCATTATGTTATTCCCGATTCCTTGTTCCTCTATCTTCATTCTCTCTCTCTCTCTCTCTGTCTCTCTGTCCCTCTCTCTCTCTCTCTCTTTCTCTTTCTCTCTCTGTCCCTCTCTCTCTCTATCGGTCCATCTCTCTCGATCCATCTCTCTCTCTCTCTCTCTCTCTCTCTCTCTCTCTCGCACGCTCGCTCGTTCACTCCGTACTTCCAAACTCTCGTCTGCTGCACTCAAGTGTGATTGCCCGCGACGAATGGAATGTGTAGCCACCTCTTCTATCTCTCTCTTTTTTTGCCCTACCTTCAGCTCATCAGCAATTCAGCACCGCCAACGCGCAAGTGACAAACACACACAAGTTGTACGCACTGGTGCTGCCCAACATTGGAGCGGAGTCGTTCTCGTTTTATTTCACTGCTCTGCATGAACTGCGCAGCCGTGCATGCAATGAGGGTATCTATGTATGTATATACAATTGCAGCACATATGTATGTATGTACATACATACATACATGAATGCTCTGGTGACTGGTGCGAATGGCGAACAAACTCAAATGCACAACGCATTCTGCTAGAGGTTTAAAAATGTCAGCATCCTGTTTCCTATCACATACATAGAAATGCACAGGCACAATGGTAATTTTCGGGAACTAACCATAAGAGGGAAAACTACAGGGAGGGATAGAAGGTGGATAAATAGAGAGGGGGAGAGAGTGCTTCGATTAACCATTGTAGACTAAAATCCGTTATATATAGCCTCCTTTATTGTTAAATGTTCGCTCCTCTCTCTCTCTCTTTCTCGTTTTCTCTCTCTCTCTTCCTCATTTTGTCTCACTGCCTGTTGATCCACTCAATGATCGTCCACTTACATATACATAGATTCCATATATTAAGAGGTAATTGTTCTTAACAGGTCGCTCCCAAAAGTTTAAAAGGACTGTTCATGTCGTTAATAAGACGATTGTGTAAAAAAAACTAACGTTTGAATTGCTGCCAGATCTTGCAATAAGGTTTGATGGGTCGCAAGTACAGTCAGTATCCACCACAGCAGATGAGACTTTTCTCTTTCTGTCAACCTCCCTTCCCTTCCATTCAATCTCATGCGTGGCTTGCTGCGTCGCGTCCCAACTCCCTTTCTGAAAGAATGACGGTATGCATGGGGACAAAATGGGCAAGTGGTGATGACGTCACTCCTTAAATTCTACGCTATCATATTGGGGGGGGGGGGGGAAATGTGGTTTTTCTCCTTCGGCCATCTTCTGGGTTCTCTCTAATTTCTAATACCGATTTGTCTAGTTTTCCCGGATAGTGTTTAACAGCAGCAAAATTGTAGACTCCATGGATAAAAATCTGGATATAATTATTATCTTGATACAGTTTTCGCTTATGAAGCATATGAATGCGAATAGATATAATATCGAAATTCGATTTTTCCTCTTCTAACTACAGTTCGACTGGTTGAATGAGTGAGTGGTAATCATTCCTTTCAGTGGAAAAAAAGTCTTTCGCCATAGCCGCTATTGAAATTCTCAGAATTCCATCTGAGAACAACGACATGTCTTTATATCGAGAGGATGTCTAGACCTTTGAAGAACTTTTGCGTTCCTTTGATATATCCTAGTATTATATCTAGTGTTTAGAAAAATAAGAAATATTGAACTAGTGATGGAATAAAATGAGTTGAACCCAATGGTTAATTTTGATCTCCACCTTCATATGCCTTCCACACAGGAGAATGACAACGTGTGAAATTCACACAGAGATATACTACTTCAAATGTCAAGAAAATTATGGAATAAAAAAAAAATGCTGTCGGCTTTCTGGCAACTTCATGTTTCCGTATTCTCTTTTTTGTCAGTAATTTCCTGGTTCATATGGTTTTTACACTTGAATCCATCGAACGTAAATAGCTACTATAGTAGATCTTGATGATCTTGATCGCTCATTACAATCGCTCATTACTCTGAAGGAGTCTCAGTCAGGCAGCCGTCGTGAACTGTTCGGTTTCAACAGGCGGAAGGAAGACACGAGGCAACACGATTGACGTGTGGATCCCAAGAAAGCGACAAGAGTCGAGAGGCTGTGAGTGAAATTAACAGTGTGTGCGAGAAGAACAACGTTGGTAATTGGAAGGAAGCGTCCTCTCCCACTCTCTCTCCCTATCTCTCTCTTTCTCTCTCTCTCTCTCTCTCGCTCTAGCTCTCATTTTCTCTCTCTCTCTCCCTCTCCCTCTCTCTCTCTCTCTGTCTCTCTCTCTCTCTCTGACGTGACTGTTAGAAGGAAGCGTGGGAAGCAGTAGTACTCGAGAGCCGAAGAATCATTATGACATCGCTTCGTTACTTCATCACAACTCGTGCTCGCGTCTTCTCGAAATAAATAAAGGAGAAAAGGCGGGAAAAAGAGAGGTTTAAAAAGAGAGAGAGCTAACAATAAGTAAAAGTCACCACTTACTTGACCACTTTACCACTTGTAGTTCATCCACGTATTTTCACATATGAGCACAATTTTTCTTTTTTTTGCTACATACAACCAATCTGTGCTTTACGAGTGAGGAGAGAAAAAAATAACATTTTAAACAGATAATTTAAAGGTCATCTATGGAAGAAGAGTGATTCTAGAAGGGAAGCCATTCTAATTGTTACTATGTATGCATACAATGGTGATTATTTCACTAATTTCATTCATGCACATTTCGCAACATCCTCGTTTACTTTACTACATACATATGCACTTCAACATCCTGCTCAAACGGAAGTTCTTCACCATTAAATGTAATTACAAACGGGTAAAGGTCATATTGATTCTAATACGGTAGCTCAAGCAGGCATAATCCTTGAGCTTTTCAATATAAATGAAGAGCAAAAAAATTGCACTTCCAAAAATGTTCACCTTACGGTACTTCTAGAAGGTAATCCTTGAACTCATTGAATATTAACTAGGAAGGAAGCCTTTGTGAAGTTGGAAAAAAAGCAATGTAGCCAGACAGATTGAAACAAGATGTTCATACTTCCTCTTTTTTTGTTGACAAAAACATGAAAAGAGGCAGAGAAAAGAGAGAACCAAATGTATTGAAGAGTGCGTTGAGATCTTTCACTTCTTCTTTCCATCCGTATGTCAGATAATCTTTTGAATATTACAAGTGAATGCACTTATCACAGTACATTTAGCGTCATATATTCTAATAATAATAATAAAGCGATGAACACTCAATTGCCGTGTAAATCTTCCTCGAATAAAGCGGAAATAAAGAGAAGTTGCCATTTTGTTGCCGATTTGTTAAGATACAAATGACTCTTGACAAAGCGTGGGCTGACAAAAGGCAGACAATAAAGCTTATTCGTTGGGAAGACGAGCTTTAAGCCGACCATTCTCGGAAAAAACTATGCGTGCAAACTGATAGTTTTAGAAGGAAGATATACTTTAAAATTGCATCTTAGAGGGATCCTTCTTCGAAACATTCAGAAGCGAAAATTTGACCAGGACGGTCACATTGCATTCAATTTTAATTTTCAAAAAGGAGAGCCAAGAATGTTCCTGTGCAACCAAGTAGTCGCATTGTATTATAATGTTGATTGCTCTTTCTAAAGCGGAAGCTATTTTGACGAACGTAATAAATGTTTATTAGTCTTCGAAAGGATCCGAAATGTGCATATAATGTTTTAATGTTTCTAGGTATGGTCTATATTACGAAAAGGAGCACGAACTCGATGCACTCCCCATTGGTTAAGAGGGATCTGTTGAATTTTACAGGCGCACAAGAATTTTAAAATTCCCCTTGGAATGGCGAATTAAGTGTACCATGAATTTAGTACTCTGCCATTCCTTGCCAATTTGTCAGTTCTTTTTCGCTGATTAAGGAATGCTCGCAAGTAGTGAAGATGTCAGCGTTTCTTTGCTTTGTTTCGTCTATCGCCAACAGCAATGGGTCTTTCTTCGTCTTCTTTTTCATTTGACATTTCATTTTCGAAAAGGACGTTGTAATTGCATCGTGGACTCCGATGCACATGCAAGTGTATAAATACAAGTGTTCATCATTCGCAGAGTAAAGACTCATTTCGCTGTAATGCAATTTTATTTAATTTTTAATTAAATATTATCGATTACAAAGATTTATGTTCAAAATAGTAATAATAACAAAGTAATCAGAAGTATGCGCCCGTTGCTTCTTCTCCTCTGTTTTGTGTCGTCGGCAGCTGCCGGTTGCGCTGGCTATGCAGGCACAGACTCATCCTCGGGTTATTATCTTATATTTATTATATTTATAATATTTACGTATATATGTATATATATATAATATATATATAACTCATAAATATAAATTTAAAAAAAACATTGTCTAAAGTCTTTTCGGTAGTCAAATCTAAGTACGATCTTCTTCAGCGCCATCCGTCTCCTCAATCATTAAAAATTGAATACGGTAGAACTTTCATGAGAGGAGTATCTTTCTCGTGGCATGACTTTTTTTCTTTTGTCAAGCGAAATTCATTCAGTCATTATGGACAAGAATGCATATTGTTCTTTATTGCTTCAACTAATGTTCAGCAAGAAGGGGATTCCTTTGAGGGCGCTCCAAAGTTCGCTATCAAACATACACCACACTATACAAGACTTGTATTTCGTCGCCTATGTTTTTGGTCGATTTGAGATCAACTTTCCATTTCATATCACATTTTGAAACATCAATTCCACTTAATGTTTAGGCCAAATTCGCGACTACGAGGACGAATCGCCAGAGGAGAGCATTGAGGTGAGAGAGTGGAAGAGTGGTAGAGGAAGTGAACCAGAGCGAGATAGATAGAGATAAAGAGAGAGACAGAGAGAAAGAGAGAGAGAGAGAGAGAGAGAGAGAGAGAGAAAGGAAGTGCGAAATTACTTACATAGAAAAGTGTTGTCTTAGACTCTCTTGAGCCTACACACTTGCACTTCAGCTTATGAGAACTTACTGAAAATTAGATAGACCATTTCGAGATGATTTCATCATCATCTCAAATTTCATGGAAGTGACAGATAGATTTGATTCCGAATTCAAGTGGTCACTATTATCAATGTTTTTTTTCTATCATCAAGCATGAAAAATGATCACGAGGCGAACAATAGGATCACCACTTGTTAGATTCGCTAGAAAATATGCACAAAAGATGGTGTTTCGGTAGATCAGTAAGGTGACAATTATTGTAAACATAATATCCATTGCACTCGAGATAGATCAGAGAGCATAGTGAAAGCGCTAATGACACGGAACACAACACAAACTCTTGAAACATTTGTATCTCAAAAAATTGCTCAAATAATGTTAAATGATCAGGTATAGTTTTTTAATATGCCTTTGGGAAGTTTATCACACTTCATTGAGCTGAAAACATTAACCGATTTGAGTCCACAAATCCATGGATAAGCATGGCTGAATATAAATCTAAGGTCCAACAATAGTTGCCTTTGCACAGAGTTAGGAATAATTTAGGCTTGCTGGTTAAAGGGCATTTGGTAAGTAAAAGGTGAGACGACGTCTGCTGTTGGTGGCATATAGTATATGTGGCAAAGTTCGAACTCTGGAAAAGCCAAATTCCTTTCATTTGAGCTCACGATGTCAAAAATAAAATTAATAACTAAATAAATAAAAAAATTGTTTATAGACGCCGGCCGGCATTCCGGTGCACTCTTCGTCGTGCGAGCGTAGCTACGACAGCTCTGCGCCGTGTAGCTGCGGTGGGGGCGGCGGTGGCGGATGTGGTTGTGGCTGCGGCGGCTATCACGGCCATGGTTAACTCTCTCGGCTTCCTATCTACACTCTGTTCTATTAATTAATTAATTATTTATTTAATTAATTAATTTTTTTAAACATTACTTCCCTTGTCCATGGCGCATAACATGTGAAAAAAGAAAAGGACGAAACTCTAGTCAGTCACAAATTATTGACGACTGAAAAGAATTATTATAAGAGCTAAGATTAATAATTGCACAGATTCGAGCGGAAGCGGTAGCGGAAGCTCGTCTAGCAGCGAGGAACACCATTATCCGAGGCATCACAAGAAGCACGGCGGGCATCATGGCCGTCACGCGCGCCACCACGGACAGTAAGAGATAATGGATTCTCCTCGCTTTAACATTTTAAGTAGGATTTTAGATAAAAGTCGGATATTTTGTTTAATTAGTATTATTTTATTCAGTAACTAATTGCTTTAATATATATATATATATATATATATATATATATATATATTATATATATATATATATATATTATATTTATATATATATATATATATATATATATATATATATATCAAGAAATATATAAATATTTGAGCCATGGTGCCGGCTGCGGCTGCTACGAGTTCCCGCAGTCGAACCCGCCCGGCTGGGGCTACCCGGAGCCGCGATGCAGCTATGGCCTCTCGCCCGTCTATTGATCGCTATCTTAATTCGTGATATTGGTCGATTTTTCTGGTCCACTTTGACTTTTAATTTTCAATCTTGTAATGTTGCTATTTGTAAGATACCGTTACAGCCAAGATATCTGACATTCACATATTCACACAAACTCTTCTACTAGGAACATAGTTCTAGAGTACACAAACTAATTGGAAGAAGAAAGGGTGTATGAGAAAGAAAAACCAGATCTCAAGAGAGATTGGCATCTAAGCGAATGGAAGACATAAGGCAGCTATAAATAATATATAATATCAAGGAAAGAAAAGGCTCAAGATAATTGCACTTTTATATTAAAAAGTGGTAGAGAATATCGAAAAATTACAGAAACTAGTGAGTATTTATGTCGTTCTGGAAGGGATCATTTTAGCGCAGCTCATAACTAGTGATACAATGATTTGAGGGTTGTCATTGTTACATTAAAATGTTTTGCTATGGAAAAGCATACAATTGCTAGAATTGTTTTTACATTTTTGTTCAGGGAACCACAGCTATTAAATTCTTTGACATATTAAAAAAAATTCACTTTGAATTCGAAATAGTTTTGAATGTGAATCGGGAAGCTCCAATGTAGCGCTGGTGATTAGTTTCAGTGCTCTTTGCCCCCTTTATTGTCCTAATGAGAAACTTACAACAATGCTTAAAGGAGCCAAAAACTCAATCTTGAACTTTCTCCCTTTTTGTATGACGAACTACGAGAGAGGTGCTGTCTTTTGCAGAGACGCATCTACAAAGGACAGGAAAATTTAAGAAGATACTTACGGTTGACTAAAACGCATTTCGGGCACCATCAGCGCTTACTCTATATTAATTTTTAAAAGACTGAAGATACAAAAGGAAACAGGAAAAGTGATAGTTGCATGAAATATTAAGTTTTAAGCTTGATTATAAGTCGTTAACACCTTCGTCATGGCTTTTCGAGTCTTCCTCGTAGACTCTTTTCGACTCTGACGACACATACGCTTTAGGTTGTCTTTACTCTTCTGCTCTGCCGGGGAAAAGTAGCCCGAAGAGTGCCATTCTCGAAAGCATATCAGAACATTGACTTTTTCTACATCGGGCCAGGGCAGAGCTTGTCGATCTCATGGAACTCTGACGTTGTCCAAGAAGCCACACATCACTCACAACATCAGACTTTCAAGCATCTAATGAATACAAATTAACTTGTATTAAATCTTTGTTCGTTGTTTGCCTAAAAGTAATTCATAAGCGTCGAGCTAGATAGCGGAGCGAGCCATTCGCTCGTTCTACTCTTCTCTCGCACTCTTCGTGTTCTACTGCGGTTCTCCCTCGTCTAATAAACCTTTCTACCCGCCTCGTCTCCTCGTCTCACACTGTCACTCTCTAGAAGGACATAACAAACAACCCTCTGTAAGCTGATTCGTAGAGACACTTTTTTGATTATTGGTTTTCTTGCTCCACTTTTTGCTCCCGGAATATTTAGGAACTTTTTCGGCCTTACAGTTGACGAACTGGCACTTCTTACAATTTGGAGACAATTTAAATTCAGATCGGTCCAAGCATATTCAAGAAATAATGTCATACTGGCCTATTTTCTGCGCAAGTCTAAAGTCATTTGTCTCCAGCTTCAGAGTTGCGATTAAATAAGACTAGAAAGCAGAAACATATTAACAATTTCGTTAGGGTACTCTATGGCGCCGCCTGGTGCGTAAGGACCATATCCACGTAAAAAGTGGTATTTTTTTCGAAAGTGGACAGAGTGAACAAGCTTACCTCTTTTATTTGATTACTAGCTTCAAAATAGATATGGAATAACGGTAAAAAAACACTGAAAATGTCAAAAAAGGTATTTCTAAGCGAATACATACAGTCATGATCGATTGTCCGTGACATTTCGCGGACGAAAAAAAACGGCAAGAATAATGTTACGGCTTGTCGCAACATGTTTTCTAAGAGTTTCTATATTTATATTCAAATAATTGTCCGCATGCTGATTCGTAGAGTAGAATGGAGTGGATCGAGAAGTGGCGTCTACTGCTCATTATAGAGTATAACTCTTCTTTTCTTGACATCTTAAAACGATTCCAAGTTCCTGAGGAAACACAAGATGTATTACGAAAGAGTATCATCAATCTTAAAAGTGAGCAAGATGTCTTGGACTTTTCCGCTTCTTCTTCTTCTTTCTTAATTCTTCTTCTTTTAAATGAAATCACGGGAAATACTCCGTTGAATGATGAATTAGATCAAGGTCAAACCTCAAACTATAACCATATATGCATGCACTTTTCCCGATGCAAGTAAATTATTGCTCACGAATAAATGCATTAGCGTTCACACATAATAAATTCATATGTCCTTATCATTGCGGGAAAAAGATAACTTATTTGATAACCTCATTCGTATGCAATCTTTTATCCATAAAGAAAAGCCTTTTTTCCCAAAGAGTGCCTGAATGAGTGAGCTACAGAAAAATATAAATATGTATAATCCGTCATTTCAAATAAAAATTTTTCTTTTGCAGTGATGTACATAAATATTTATTTTCAACAAGACACTTTTTTTTACAGTTCTACATATAAAGCTTACCTAAATAGATATAAGCGATGCGCTCCTCCTCCTCTTCGACCGACGCCGCCTTCCTCATCTACGCCGCCTCGACTAGCTTGCTCGGCTGCGTCGTCAACCTCCTCGCGCTCGTCGTTATACGCCGTTGCACACCGCCTTCTCTCAAGTCGTACGCCATCCTCCTCAATGCGCTCGTCCTCTCTGATCTCGCATATGCCATCTGCGCGCTTCTCGTGCATCCAAAGTATGAGTTTTTTTTTCGTTTCGTTTATGCAAAAAAATTTTCTTTACCAGATTATACATGATTCTCTTCTTCTAACATATTAAAAAAAATTGTCTGATGACGTCAAATCTTATAAGAATCGTCAATGAGGGCACAATTAAAAAACCAGAATGATGACGTCATTAATTGCTTACAAGAATCATCTCGGACGGCACGTTCGTGGCGTACATCGAGCTGGGCGCATGCCCATCGCTCCTCTCTGCTCTCCTTCCGCTCTCCACGACGGCCGCGCTCTGCTACGTGCCCGTGTGCGGGCAGTTCCTGCTCTCCATGCACTCGTTGTACCTCGTCACCTTCTCATTCGCCTTCCGCCATCATGTCCTCTGGCACGCGGCGCTCCGCAAGGCCTCCGTCTACGCTGTCTGCCTGCTGCTCGTTCTGCCGACCGCTTCGCTTATGGTTCTCCTTCATTTTATTCTTTTTCTTAAAATTTTTTAATTTTTTTCGCTCACGTTTATGAGGGGAAAAAAAAAATTAAGGTAATATTCATCTACGTTAACGACGGCCACGACGACATGAAAGCGCTCGTGCAAGCGTCGTTTCCGCACTACGGCCATGAGGACATGTTCGTTTCTGGTAAGTTCTTCGATTTCGTCATCGATCGAAATTAATGAGTCGATTAATATCGACTGGCCAAGGTGGACAGTGGCCTGTTAAAGTTCTTGATTTTATCATCGATTGAAATCACTCTATCAATATCTAATGATCCATATATTCCAGGAACGGCCAAGGTGGACAGCGGCCTGTTCATGGTGTGCTTGGCGTACTCGATGCTCCCTCCGCTGCCCGAATACACGCTCATCTTCTGGCTGCGCCACCGCTGCCTCCGCCGTCTCGCCGCGCTCTCCTCCACAATGAGCGACCGGACGCGCGTTATGCATCGGCAGCTTATCACTGTTGACCCATCTTTCTGATCACTCTTAAGCATTTTTCTTATCTCAGACAATAAATTACTGTTATTGTAAACTCCATGTCATGCTTCGGCAGCTTATATTCGTTAATCGGGCCATTCTTTGTAACGGATGTTTCACTAAAATTATTTTCAATATAAACAGAGCAGCCGTATACTATTGTTGAGAGAAGGCATAATATATTCATTTGATTTGTTAATTTAATTATATATACATGTATGTATGTACAGAATGCAGTTTGCATAGTGTTTGCTTGCTTCCAGGCTCTGACGGCGCACGCCGTAACACCGTCCATCTTCCTCCTCTGCTTGCTTGGCGTCTATCTCATCATTACAAAGACGGCCAACAACGCCTTCATGGAGAACTATCCGACAGCGGTCAGTAGTACCGCTCATTAGTTTGTCGTACTAATTAGAGGCAAAAGAATTTAAAAAAAAATTAAGAAAAATACAAATATATAATATTATTAAAATGTTGATGTATTTGTTCTTACAGATCGGTAACGTCATTCCTGCGCTGAATGCCATTGCTATGCTCTATTGTGTCGGACCATATCGCAGGTTTTTTTTCCATTTCTCTTGCTGAACAGAAGGTCAAAAAGGATATAATATGTGCAGAATCAGTTATGCTGATTTCAATAAATATGCACCAAATGCATATTTTTGCCTTATGCATTTGGTGCATATTTACACTCCCTGCAGTGAATATTTGGCATTTAGAAATTATGCAATTTGAGAAAAAAAGGTAATTTAGTTGAAAGAGTCTAGAAAAGAAAATAGTCTAACATAATATTTTCAGGTTCATTTTAAATTTATTATATAA
Source organism: Allodiplogaster sudhausi (assembly GCA_945643635.1). Taxonomy (NCBI): domain Eukaryota; kingdom Metazoa; phylum Nematoda; class Chromadorea; order Rhabditida; family Diplogasteridae; genus Allodiplogaster; species Allodiplogaster sudhausi. Next base: position 2,931,017 of record CALZFC010000027.1, read on the forward strand.
TATTTATGCAGTATTAATATTTAAGGTTCATAATCGGATTATTCCGGACGCCATGGAGATGCAACAGCGAGAACACATCGCAGCAGCCGACGACAAGGGCGACGTCATCGACAAGCGGCCAAGGCGCAGCATAAAGTAGACGAGTGGAAAATCCGAAGAAAACACTCGTTTAAACTAAAATGAAATAAAGCTGTATATAATATATGACAATGCATGAAATCGTTGATGACTTGCTTGAAAACAATTGCATTCCATAATTGGCGCGGAAAGTGTATAGTTAATTAGCGTTCTGATGTGAACATTTGTAAAATTCGTCGGTATCAAAAGTTCAGCGCAAATGTTAATAGCAAATGATGCGATCTGTTTTGTTGGTGTCGGTATTTTTATTCAACTGCTTCTGTCACTTTAGTAGAGTCGTCGAAATTACTTGTACTTTCACAGAATATCAAGTAGCCTGAAGTGATTCTCGAGGGCAACGAGCCAGAATGTAAACTATGACGTACAGAGTGTTCCGGTTTCTAATGAAAACGAGATTTTAAAAAAAACTACCACTGGCAGATAAGAGTCAAAACAACAAGGACGGGAATTGCCAAATTATCGATTGATAGCTGTTAAGTAGATCGGGAATATCGACACGTATCTGTACTATGTAAATTTTTTGCAACAGCACAAAATACATTGTAGTGTGTTACCATGTGGGGTCATTTCCATTCGTTCTGTGTTCTTATCCTAAAGCGGCGGTCCTCCTTCGATCTCTAATAAACTTATCTCTCATGCCCCTTCACATAAATTATGTCGTCTGTCCCAAACTCGGAAAGACACAACAATAGCTTTATTGATGGGGTAAATTTACAACAATAGCTTTATTGATGGGGTAAATTTACAACAATAGCTTTATTGATGGGGTAGATTGCTTGCTCAGACAGCTGGCCTCTTGGGTGGCCAATTTGTGTTGTGCAGCTTATAGTAGAGGCCGCAGGCGTTGCAGATGTCCCGACCCTCTCCATCCCGACGCCAGAGATTGGTGTTCGCGGTGCCGCAGTTCGCACACTGTCGTCCTTCTCAAAAAGGCGGTTCATGCTACATATATGTTATTTATGCATACATACATGTACTTATACAACAAAGCATTCTATCATTCAAGAATCGAAAACTAAGATGCCAGCACCCCTTCTCCAAAATCGAAAGCTAAGACGCCCCCCCTCTGCGAGAATCGAAAGCTAAGACACAAGTGAAAAATCGAAAGCTAACTCTCGCAGTCCTCAAAAGGTACTTTCCAAAGGAAGCAGAGAGAGTGTGTGTGCGTGTCTTTAGAATAATGCTGAAAGAAAGGTGGAAAGGACCTCGATTAGCATTGGACGTCTCCTGCGCAGCACTGCGCGCTGGACGCCTCTCGAGTGGCCGATTGTGGCCGTTCATCTTGAGGTAGAGGCCGCAGGCGTTGCAGAGGTCCCGGCCCTCTCCATCCCGACGCCATAGACGTGTGTTCGTGGTGCCGCAGTTCGCACACTCACGTTCTTCTCAAACACTTACTTTCCCGAGGAAACAAAGAGAGGAGAAAGAGAATGGGTGCTGAAAGAAAGATGGAAGAAACCTCGATTAACATTGGACTTTTGCATTTCCTGATAGGTTTCATATTAAACGATTTCGTATGATCTTTAAATGAGTAGGCATGTATATACATATTTCAAGATATCACAATAAAGAAATAAGAGAAAAAAGTACTTCGCACCGTTGGGATCGGTCATCTTGTTCGGGGCGTAGTAGAGATTCGCAGGCTTCGTAGAAGAAAAGATCTGCAGAATAGTGGTTAGTGAGAGAAGCTGAGAGAGAGAGAGAAACAGACAAAAGAAAGAGAGATAAAGAGAAGGAGACAGGCATTCCAGAAAAATCATGCAAACACTCAAGAAGAGTAAAACTAATGAAGAGTATTTTAACGCCTCTAACATTAAGAATGAGATTTAAATATGGACACAGAATGTAGTGATGGTCTTCAAAAGCTACATGAATTATTGGCAAGAACTCGGAGAGTCTACTGCGAACGAACGGAAGGAAATGATTCTGATTGTGAGATCGACTCGGCGGTCAAGGAAGAGAGGAAGGCGTGTCTTCGAAAAGAAAGCGGAAGGCAAAAAGGAGAAGAGAAAGATGAAGGTGAGGCCATGAACATAAGGTGCGAGTCTCTTCTGCGGCACGCAGAGAAAGAGAGACAGCAGTCAATTTCGAGAGGACCACTACTTTTCTCAGTTATCGCTTGCCGTCATCCGGAATGGCCATGCCTGACTCTTTCGCACTTTTCAGACCAGAGATGGATGAGGAGAATACGCGGAGAAATCGGAGAAGTCGATGAATATCCAGTAATTGATTACGATGGTTTGTCTTTCATGCTAGAGACAAATTGAAAAAAATATCGGGGGTGTTGTCATCGCGTCGCCCCATCCGAACAACGAAGCTGCCGCGACAGTACACTCCCATTGCATCAAGGAGCTGACCCATTCGCACTTCATCATCGGCCACCCATGCCTGTTGCGACGAGGCACTGGACTTGGCAAGCTCATATGGCAGGCAAGAGAGATCAAGTAAAAAAAAACGCTTTGTGGATGTCACGAAGTGGAAAAGATCTCTCTGAAAGACACAACAATAGCTTTATTGATCGGGTAAATTGCTCAGGTCAGACAGATGGCCTCTCGAGAGGCCGATTGTGGCCGTTCATCTTGTGGTAGAGGCCGCAGGCGTTGCAGAGTTCCCGACCCTGTTCATTCCGACGCCAGAGAGGTGTGTTCGTGGAGCCGCAGTTCGCACACTCACGTCCTTCTCAAACACGTACTTTCCCGAGGAAACACACACACACGCACAGAGAGAGAGAAAGAGAGAGAGAGAGAGAGATAGTGGGTTTAATATAATGCTGAAAGGAAGATGGAAAGAACCTCGATTAACATTGGGCTTTTGCATGGCCTGATATGTTTCAGGTCATACGATTTCGTATGATCTTTAAATAAATGAGTAGCCATGCATATACATAAGTATACATCTCAAGATGTCTCTAAAAATAAGTAAGAGAATAAGGGACTTCGCACCGTTGGGATCGGACATCTTGTTCGGGGCGTTGTAGAGATCGCACGAGTTGTAAAGTGAGCGGCTGGGGTTGCGGTTTTGGCTTCGTTGAAGAAAAGATCTGCAGAATTGTGGTGAGTACGAGAAGCTGATGGTGAGACGGACAAAGGAAAGAGAGATAGAGAGAAGGAGACAGGAATTCCAGATAAATCATGCTTTTCATACGTTTTACTCAAGAAGAGTAAAACGTATGAAAAGTATTTTTGACGACTCTAACATTAAGAACGCCATTTAAATATAGACACAGAATGTAGAGATAGTCTTCAAGAGCATCACAATGAATTCCTGGCACGAACTCGGAGATTCCATCGCGCACAACCGGAAGGAAATTAATCGGATTCTGAGATAGACTCGGCGGTGAAGGAAGACAGGAAGGCATGTCTTCGAAAAGGTCCCGGACCAAGAAAGCGGAAGTTAAAAAAAAGGAGAAGAGAAAGATGAAAAAGAGGGAGGCCATAAATGCGCGAGTCAGGAAAAGAGACAGCAGTCAATTTCAAGAGGCCGCTGTTCTCAGTTATCGCTCACCGCCATCCGGAATGACCATTGCATATACTTTGTATGTGGACAAGTCGATTAAAAAGCATTATTCGTCACGTTCAACATGAATTTGACAAGGTCTGAGGGTGTTCGCACTTTTCAGACGAGATGGATGAGGAAAATACGCGTACAGAAATCGCCCATCCGAAAAACGGAAGCTGGGGCGGCAGAACACTCCCATTGCATCTCAATGAATCTCACGCGCTCCTTGGATGTCATGCACTTCAGGAGATACAGTCCTTTCTACTGCTTACACTCTCTTAACGTCATTGAGGCAGCGGAGCTAGTGGGCAGTACACACTTGGACAGGCGGGGGGTGGGTTGATGTCATCGCATCGCCCCATCCGAAAAGCAGATCTGGGCCGCACTACACTCCCATTGCTGACCCATTCGCATCTCATCATCAGCCACCTTGGCTTGTAGACTCTGTGGCAAGCCATCCGCCACCATCAATCAGTCGGGTACGCGAGAGAGGGTCATCGCTGGATCAGAGGGAACGACAGAGTATGGAATAGGGAGGCGATGAAAGAAGCGGCCAGGAAAGAGAGGAAGCAAACTGACCATGAACATGTCTCCAAACTGGCCTGTTTGGAGACATGCTCCAGTGAGGTAGCCACCAAAGTAAGAAGCTGAGGGAGAATGGCCCAAGTTGTCATCGGGAACACCCTCGGACCTTGCGCCAGTAGCCGATTACAGATGGCGGCTAACTCACTCAAATTCATGTTGAACGTGACGAATAATGCTTTTTAATCGACTTGTCCACATACAAAGTATATGCAATTTTTGGGAGTTACCCATCTGCAGTCGGATTCCGGAAGGGTAACTCGTATATTGATGCAATATCAAGATTTCGGAAATATGCTCTGTGTATACACCTAATGTAACAAAATTCTTTTTTTTTACTATTCGCTTTCTAATGTTAAAAAGTAATTGAATTCGTTGCTTACAAAAGTTCTTATTTCGGGGCTTTTATTTAATAACAAACATGTTAGTCATACAAGATCTTCATGTACTTTAAAATTACGATTCTTTCGTAGTATAATTAAATTAAAAAAGGCAAGTTCAAACAAATGCATGATATCCAGAGTTGATCTCTTCCATGTCATTTCACGCCTCTTCCTCGCTGTGCGATGGTCGGCTTCCTTCGTCTTCTTCAATTGCTCTTGGTAAGTTAGCCCCATGTTTCTTCTTGTACACATGAAAGAACCATTGAGCAAAGGATAACTTCTCTTTCAGGCCTGCGTTCTGCCTGCTTCGTACGCTGAAGACTTATGTTCGCAGAGTTCGTGTAAACGATGTTATCAGGAGTTTGTGTATGACAAGAGCTCCGCATACCGTTTGTTTCGTTTTCCTTGCCTTGAGTTATTGCAATCCAAATAGACACACGGAGAATACAGGTTAATTAATTGGGGGGGGGTATGCTGCTACTTTTATTAAGGAGGTATCCGGGGAATAACTAACGTATGTTTTGTTTTATGAGGATAAGCTCATCTTGGCGTAAAACATATATACAGACAATTTGAGCGATTTTCCCCATTATATTCTGAGCAATAGTAACGCGAAAACTGAAGGGTGAATTAGCTATGGTGGGTCATAGCCGCCCTCCTATTTCACATGCTCTCTCGACCGAGCGACAGGCAACTTTTTGAGCGCGCGCATTCAAAGTGGTTCTCTCGCGTTACTGTAAAATTATTCGCCGGATGCTTCCTTTAAGTTATGCTCATAAGCTCATGTAAGAAGTCACAGCAAAAATTATTCTATTAAAAATAAACACTTGTTTTCAGTTCCAATCACGACAACATTGTGCGGCGACAAAAAGTTTTCCAAAAATAAACAGGATGTATTCAGTGGGTAAGAAAACAAGTTCGAAATTACTGTGCGACTTCCTAAAAATGACTATGATAAATGAAAATGTATCGATATTTAAAACAGCAGGCACGTTTTTGAACATGCTTACGAAGGCCTTACAATTAAAAAAAACATTAAATAGAAGGATGCTGTGTCTCAAGTTTTAATGCTCCTGCACCCAAGTGCCTTATCAAGTGTTTCGCAAATGAAAGTTGCAGCTACAACAGGCTAGTAGGCGGAAATATAGCAGACATCGTAGAATTTTGGTTGAGCGTATGTACATATGTAGTTGTCATTTAAACTGCCCGTAGACTCACCCTGGAAAATTTAGTACCGATGAAGTGGTGAAGAAATGGGATCCGCATGTCCGTTCGGCTTATTGGGATAATTTTTACGCCAATGGAGCCTGGGTTATCTTTTCTGCATTGTTTTATTTTTTAAATTAATACTTCTCAAGAAGATTTCAACAGACTATTATGAAAATAAGAATTAATTATATATACATACGTAGAAAGTCAAGCACGACGACTTCGCATGTGGCGAACGCGGGACGATGAGAGTTTGCGAAAAGAAAGATGAATCATGCCTACTCTTCTTCAAAGTGAAGACACATTCAAGTCAGCTTCTTTCTTTGTTACTAAGATACTAGTTTCTTCGAGATCCACTTACAAATTCCAGATGGGTATCTAAGTAAGAAAAAGTTCCTCCTTTCTGTGACATTGTGACATTTTGGGTTCTCAGCAGCGCATGTGTGGAACAATGGAACAATGTGGAACAAAACAATTGTCTATCTAATTGTAAGATTCTGCATCGTTTCGACATGCAAAGTGCGCTTCTACTGCCGAAGCCGAAGAGACGACAACGACTCTGACAATCAGCTGCACGACCCCGGAATGCTACGATTTCAAGAGGTTCCTTGCTTGATAATTTACATATTTTGACATGTAATTCATATTTTACTCTTTCAATTTATTTCTTGACTGATTCAGTCAACGAATCCTCAGCGCGATTATTCGGAAGGCGAACGAGACCATCGGCATCCCAGAGGATATTCTCAGCCAGCTCGAAATGTTAGCACGATTCCAGTTCCCTTTTCAGCGTGGTGTTCGTTTCTTTTTGCAGAACTACGACCACCAGAAGATCCTATCATTACGGAGATCCAACAGCAGATCCGCCTGTAACTTTTCTTGTCTTCTTTGTAATAAACGAGAGGGAAAAAAATCGATTTCTAACAATATTATAAACTTTTCGACTTTAACTCAAACAATTTTCTGACTTCAAACAACGTTCAATGATTTGAGATTCATGGTCAGGCACTTTAGTGTGCTGATTCAATTCTAAGGATTGCAGCTGCAAGTGCACATTTCCATCACGATTGCTCTCTTCGTCTGCATATTCGCAATGTTCTTCCTCGGTATATATAAATATAAATATATATATATATATATATATATATATATATATATGTATGTATGTATATATACAAATAGCTTAATTACTTTAAAAAGCTCTCTTAATTGTGCAGCGGTCGCCCTTCCTGTCTACTTCTGCGCCACTCCAGAAGAGATGCGACGCCTGGACCGGATTGTGAGGGACATGGAGGCGCGCCAGGCGCACCAGGCCGGGCAGCAAGAGCTTCCGGCTGTTTAGGAGGGATCTCAGGAGGCCACCCACACAGAGGTGGGCAAGGGATGCGGACACAGGCTGTCATTTATATTTAGAAAATAACAGCCTGCAGCTTAAGACCAAGGCTTATGAAAAATTTATTGATTATTTTCGCAATTTCCGAGCTGCTAAACATATTAAATAATATTTTTTCCAGCGAAACTTTCGGCGAATCTCTGAGTCCCCGGTGGCGACTCCTCAACACATCCGGAATCCGCTTTGTCATCCAGCCCAATTTACTACATAAAATTGCGTTTTAAAGAGAGTTTTGTTTCTACGCTTATTTTCATAAATGGAACATTTACGTTGATTTCACAGCACTTCATCTTGTAAAATCTTTGCGCCAAAATACAAAGATACCGTATTTCTCTATTATTGCCCCTCCCTCTATTAGAACCTCCCTCTAATAGTGCCCCCCACCCTCTCGCAGAAGTATTGAAAAATAGTACCCCCGGGGGCACTAATAGAGAAAATACGGTATGCGGTTATCATGTTTCTTAGGCATCCAGATGTAAACATATTCGAATGCGTGCACAATGTGCGTTGAACGGGCAGAACAAAACAAACAACAATTCGACAACAACAACATGAGAACAGACAGGCCTGTACTTGTTTTTATTGCTTTTGTTCGTGAGCAAATTGCATTTGTGAGGATGAGCACTTATATCTTAAGAGTCTCTTGGAACATTTGCATTGGGTCAATCGTTCGCCAAATACATATGTACATACATACATATGTAGTTGTTATGATACGGCTCGATAATCAATCCTCTTGTACAATTATACTTGCTACCACGAGTAACATCGTCCATCTTACCCCTCATCTTGCTTGGTGTCTTTCTCTGATTATTTCAAAGACGGTCAACAATGCCTTACTGGAGAACTACTATCCGACAGCGTTGAGTAGATTGTCGTGCTCATCAAGCCAACTGTGTAGACGAGGAGTTCGAAAAGAGAAAACATAGTAAAAGTAAAATGTTCACAAATTCCTTTTTCCGGATCAGCAACGTCATTTCTCAGCTGAAAAGCCGTAATTGTTTGGTGCTCTTTCGTCGGTATCAAAAGTTCAGTGCACATATTAATAATAGCAAATGATGCCATCAGTTTTGCTGGCATCGGTTTGTCTTTTCCAATTGCTTCCGTCACATTACAGATATTACAAACTTTCGCAGAATGCCACGTAGCTTGCAGTGACTCTCTCGTGGGGCAACCAACCAGAAAGGAAACCACGGCGTAGAATGTGTGTAAATACATATGAAAGCAATTTTCCCATGTCTGGAATTATTAGATGAATATATAAGAAGTGCAGCGATAAATATACAGAAGTCAGCGGCTGGACTCATAAACTTTGAGTCAAACAAACTATATTCTCACTGAAAGCAAGGATACGCTTTGTAAGATTCTTTTCATTTATTGCGAATTTGTTTATTGGAAGAAAGAAAAGACAGTTACATATGTACATGACTTCTTGCTGAGCTTGAAGAATGGTTGCCTCTTGATATAATTCTTATGAGTAAGAATGTAAGGCTCATTGGGTGGATGATGAGCAACATTTCGTCTGATCATTTTAATATGCACATTTTAAATCGGTTAGCGAAAGAGTTAGTGAAAGATGATGTTGAATGATTTAGTAGGGGTCCTGGGACGATGGAGGGAGCGGGTCGATCGATGACTCTATTCCTCAATCTGCACCTCGCCGTTTGCTTCAAAATCATATCCTTTATCGGCTTCCTTCTCCTCAGCCTGTGGTAGATTCGCTTCCACCGGCTCGGCCGGAACCGCCTCCTTTTCCTCTTCCTGAACCGCCGCGTTGTCCTCCGCTTTCACGGGCGTCTCAGTGGTCGCCTCATCGTCGTCCCCAGTGACATCGTCGCTGTAGTCTTCCTCATCGTCGTCGGCAGGCTTAGTCATTCTAATTATCTCCAAAAATAAATCAATAAATATGTATATATTTATATAAATATTTATGTAGAATAGATCAAACTGACTATTAGATGCTACATATATGAATGGTTTCACTGAAAACATTCATTTCCATTTCCTCATAAAAAATAAGTGCAGAAATTATAAACAGAAAAGAACCTGCTCGGTGGTCGTGCCCTCCACGTTGTCATCATCATCCGCTACAACATTGGCCTCATCGGTGACACCGTCAATCTCCGCCGAAGTTTCATCGACGGCATCGAGGTTCCGCTTGTACTTCAAAGTGAGAAAAAGATGTAGTTTTTCCTATTGTCTACTCCGAGCAATATAAGGGAAGAAATCTTTGAAAAATATGCAAATTGAAGGCTCGCAAAAATAAAAGCTTGCCTGAGACGTTTGATCGATTGCCTCTGCCGTCGCAGGCGGAGGCGGCGTCTGAAGAGAAAATGTTTCGTGACAAAGAAAAGAAGAAGCTTCTTAAAGGTAAAGAAAAAAGTTCTGATATGGTTCGAACAATAGAAGTATTTCGCTTTGTCTATCATTTGCGGGTATTATGAGTCAATAATAAAAGAAAGGTTTTTTTTTCTCCAAACTTACGGTCGTGGGGGCCGCCGACGCCACTACGGCGGCAGCGGTGAGCATGAGCAGAATCTTGATGCTAATCATGGTTCGTTCGGATGGCGCTGAATAATCTTCGAATCCTTTATCATTCCATTTGGACACATATTCCATAAACATTGTAATGGTGCGAAAAAATATTAATTTCTAAGAAATTGAACGAGCACTCTTTCCATATGTTTCGCAAAGGTGCCATTTGCTTTTATATGCACTCTCCTTAGGCAATTTCGAGAAAAGAAAGAAAAAGAAGAAGGCGTTTTCTGCATGATGAATGCACGTTTCCAGGGCGGATGTTTTGACTGACATGATGCCTTGGAAAGGAGCGTCCTTTCGGATGACTCGTCCTTCTTCTCCCTTTATTCCTGTGTGAAATCATCACGCGTCAACGCTCACAAAGATTGCTTGTCGATTTCTCAATATTTACATATCTCTCATTTTTCGCATCTTTCGTACTACATAGTATCACCCATTATCTTCTTCAAGGACGCCGTCCAATTCATTGTAAAAACGTGACATCTGCTCATTGCCAGTAATATGTACATATGTACGTTTGCTGAATGTGTGTTCTGTGGGGGCATCTCTTTCTCGGTGAGGTGCGGCTGCTCTCTATATCGTATCGGCCGTTCCTGCAGCGTTCGTGCTCTTAACCCCGTTCCTGGGTTATTCTTGTCTCGTAAGGCACCTTATCTGGTAAGATGGCCTCTTCTTCTTGCCCTTCTGCCACTGGCCAATTTGCCGCTCTGGTGCTGTCTCTCTTCCAGAACGCACCGCCCGCTCTCAAGTGCTCTCGTCCGAAGTCTACTCTTGGCAGCAGCCCATCCGCTCTCTGGCTTCTACCGACCTCGACGCCTTCGTCAATTCGATCGAGAGGCTCATCCGTGGACACACCGAACTAACCGCCAAGGTGGACGAGCAGCAGCGCACCACCTTTGCCGTCGAGAAGATCCTCGACATCCTCAGTATCCCTGTCGCCCCTGTAGCGGTGTACAGTCTCCCCTCCAAGGCCGGATTGCCCCTGACGAAGCGCATCATGCCTAGTTCCGAGACGCAGCAGCGCGCTCTCTCCGCTCTCTGTGAGCTCTGCTTCCTAAGCCCAAGTCTCACTCTCGCTTTGAGGGGAATTCGTCGCCCTCCTCCGGACTTCTCTCGTTTCTTCTCGCACCCACGCCAGCATAGCGACCGGACTTTTCTCGCCTCCCAAGATCAGCAGCGGCAGCAGCAGCACCGCTCCTTCGCACGTGCTCGCCCTCACCCGACTGCCACTCGTATTGATGGCCCCAACTTCATCCACCCTAATCCTTTCGCACCTCTCCAGCACAAGCGAAACTAGGGCACGAAGGTAGAAGGACGCGATACAGATAATGCAAAGAACAAATGTTTAACGCTAGATCACTTTTGAACAAAACGGCCAAACTTTCTATTTTACTTAAGCAGAACATAGCTCTCACGAAAAACATGGTTCAATTCTACTACTTTAGATTCCCTCTTGTTAGCCGACGACGCAAATAGTTGCAACCTTTTTCGTAGATATAGAATCATAAAGAAAGGAGGTGGACTCGACCTTATTGTTAACTCCTGTTTCACATCTAAGCACATCATTTCCCTCTCTGCCAAATGCTTTTGAACTTCTCTCTCTCGATGTCTTCGTTGATAATGACTCATTTCGTTTAATTTTGGTCTACCGCACTCCGTCCTGCGCAGCCGTAGATAATTCCCAGCTCCTCAAGTATATAAGAGATCTCTTCACTTGCGCTAATCCATCATTACCATTAGGAGATATATTGACTGGCACTCTCCTCCTCCCATTACCCCTCCCACTTCATCTTAAGCCAAGGAATTTTTAGCCCTAATTCAGCCCTCTCATTTTGTACAACTTACACCTTTCGCGACCTGTACAGATATCTACTTATTTGCCCCAACCAAATTTGTTACTTCTGATAATTCTGCTCTTACAGCAATAATAGATTTGCACTTCGCAGTTCCGCTATATACTTTTGTTAAGGATTTTCATAAGGTAGATTATAATGCAGCAGCTCCTTATTTGTTTAGCCTAAGTTTGCTCGATGTATTTCATAGAACATGCAACATTGATGAGATGTATGTATGTATTCTGCTTTCTCTTCTTCACTTAAATTTGTGGAAGACAATTTGTTCCTTATAAGCGAGTTTCGCTTAATGGTGAGAAACTTCCTGAACATGTTCACCGCCTTCGTTTTTGACGCTACAAAGCTTGGAAACGCAATCTAGTAATTTGTTCAGATGAATTTTGCTCTGAATTTTTAAAGCTTACCATTAGCCGTACATAAATATAAGCCCGCTGTTGATAAATATGCTAGAATATTGAAAAGAAGATCATAGAGCGTTCTTTCTTCCAGTATATTTGAAATAGAATTTCCAATTCTCAGTGAGCTGTAGATGTTTTAATTATTCAATCCGGTATTAGCTGCTCAGATGACTTTGCCAAAGTTGAACTGTTAGCTACATCGTTTTCTAGTCATATTGTCACCGTTTTCAATTCATTTCCCTCGTAATGATATTTGTAATTTGATGGAGAGCTGGAAGAGGTCCTCTTGCAAAGCTCCCGACCAATTTAATATGCATTTTCTTAAGCAATTGGCCGTTCCCTTAGTGAACGCCTCAATTATACATATATTTAAGCTCATTATTCCTTCCTTTCCCTTCTTGTCAGTGTGCCCTCAGGGCTACGATATGACATCATCGGTCGTCAATACCCAATACTTCTTTCTGTCGATTTCATTGACTCATTGCTCCTTTCATTCTAGCTGTTATTATCTTCTTCTAGGATAGGACGCCGTCCAATTCGTTGTGAAAACGTGACTGCTGCAAATGGTCAGAGCTATTGTTGCCTAAATGTCTTCTTTGAACGACGGGTGGTGGGGGAGAATAAAGGAGAAGAAGAGAACAAAAATGAGATACAAATATAAGGTTTAAACGAAGTTACTCTGATTTGAAATGAAGGATGAAATATATTGCAGATAACCAGAGACTTAGGTTCTCTCATCCGAGAGAACCTTAATTTCTGGTTATCTGCAATAGATAGGACCGTTATAAATATAAAACAAACATACTTTGAATGCATTCCCAGTTTTTTAATGTTGTGTCTGATCATTAAATTTACAAGAGAAAGAGGAGCCTGAAAGTAGAAGGGAAAAATTAGTTATTGAAAACAAAATTATTTCTTGAAATGGCTTGCAGTGAGTAATTTTTTTCTAAATATTTTTCCAAAGGCAAATGAGCGCTGACATTTTTTTTTATCGAAGAAGGAGAAAGAATTCATCACATCTTACATTTTATCAATCTTTACTGTTACATACATCTCATCTCAACTGATAGAAGGCAGAAGGTAAACCATTCCTTTTCGGAGACGTCACATCGCGTACAAGTATGTATGTATGTATGTTGTAAGTAAAACCATAACCGATAGCTTTAATCTTTTATTTATCATCAAACCATAGATTCATATGCTCAACAAGAATGCACAGAATAAAACGTAAAGGTTAAGCACCGTATTAATGATCGATATAGGTCACAAATATGCATTTATACCATGGTAAGATACTAGCGGAAGTCTACACGGAGCGAGGAGTGGTCATGGCATGGATTGAATGTCTTTGTTTGCCAAAGGAGACTTCGGGGGGTCTGAGCCGTCGCAGTCCTTCTGATTGCACAGTGTGGTGAGGGCTTCGTCGATGAACGAGGGGTAGCCGTTCAGCTTGTAGCCTTTTCATGACACTTCCCATAACTCGGATGGGGTCAGCAATTAGAAGACAGTACGGGAAGAAGCGGGGGGGGGGGGTGCGGGATAGAAATAAGCTGACATGCATCGTTCGCTTGCTGCCTATGGTGACAAGTTCTCGAAATGGTATGAATAATTTTTTTTAAGTTAATAACTCTTGATAAATAAGAAATAAATAAATGTGATTAAACTCTCCCCTTACTCCCTCAAATCTCCGCCCTCTACAGCCGTGGCATTCTTGGCACTCGTCCAGTTGGTGGGAACATCCGCGAGAAGAGCCGCACATGCAAAGGAGTCCGCTGAGATGTTGGCGCACACCACGAAGTTCAGAGAGTCGAGCTGGGGATAACGACGCCTCAAAACGATTTTTACTTACTTCATTTGCGCAAATTCTTTTTCCTAATTATTTTTCTACAGCTGAAAAAACCGTTCAACAATCACCAATTGTACGCACACCTAAACACAACAATAACCAAGTTTATAATACAAGGTACATTACCTCAAGAGTGGAATTACAGTCCCGAGTACTGCGAGAAGCGTGTTGCATGCGTATTGGAGAATGGGCGGAAGCAAGCTCGCCAATGAGGACGGCAGTAGGTGCTGGTGTAGGCTGCCGTCGTGAACTTTCCTGCGTAATATTTTTTTATTAAATTATTCAGTACTTGTGAACACTAAGAATTCCAGATCCCGAAGAAACACACATACCACAACATCTATTTTGTAAATCTCAAATCACCTGCCGAAGCTCAAAGCTTGGCCAATTTCTTACACTTAAATTTCCTTAACTATGTCGCTGCTAGGCTCACTCATACATCTGCAGTGTAATTAGAAATTGCCACTTTTAAATTCGTCCTCATGAATGCTGGCAATGAGAGAATAGGAGGAGTCCATTGATAATTTAGAGTTTCAATCAGTTTATAAGCAACGTATGTATATACGTGCATTCATACAGCAAACGATAGTTATGACTTCTCTATAATTTCTAGATGAACTCCGCGCGCACTCATGGAAACTAATTCGAATATGAACTTTATGCTCAATGTGAGCAAGTTGCTGAGAATCCCAGTCATTTCTTCTCAACTTACGAGCCGAGGGTGGGCGTGTCCAGTTAGTTCTGTCATTTTAAAACTGGTGAAGTATTAATTGATTTTCAGTTGCTAGTCATGAAATCGCTCATCTACGCTACGCTTTCCTTCTTGACCGGATTGCTGCTACTCGCAGCATGTTCAAAGGTCTCCAGCATTTTTTTTTAAATATATATTTTAATTATTCAAAAACTAAATATATGTAGCTTGTTTAAGAAGTCGCAGCAGAGCATATTTCTTTGAAAAATTCTTTTTTTTTAATATACTGCAGAAGCCCAAGAACGGAAAGGGGACAAAAGTCGGTGGAGAGAAGAAGACGGACAAGCCAGCTGGCAATGAGAACAAGCCGAAGAGTATCGCCCCGAGCATTGTCAACGAATCTGCAGCGAAAGAGAAAGCTGAGGCAAAGGTCTACTACGCATTCTTATATTTTCCTAACCGAATATATTCCACAGAAATCTTAATAAAAGTTCTAAAGAAAAAAAAATCATTTTAAGGTTCCTGACGGAGATGCGAAAGCTCCCAAAAAGGAGGCTGCCGCACCTGGAGGAGAGAGCAAGGAGCAGGAGAAGGAAAAGGAGAAGGCGAAAGAAGAGGAGGAAAAGAACAAGAAAAAGAAGGAAGAAGGCGGAGGAGCTGCTGAGAAGAAGGTGGAGGGAACAGACGATGAGAAGAAGGGAGAGGAAAAGGAACTTGGGAAGAAGTTGGAGAAAGACGAGGAGGAGGAAGAGGAGGACCAGGCCAAGAAGACCAAGCTGGGCGAAGGCGAGAACGAAGCGAGCGATGATCAGTACCAGCCACTCGAAGCTATGACCAAGGCGAGGCTCATTATCTAGTGCAGGATTGGCAACTACTGGGTTGTAAATGTGGACATAGCATTAGAGTTAGAATTAGAATA
Source organism: Allodiplogaster sudhausi (assembly GCA_945643635.1). NCBI lineage: Eukaryota > Metazoa > Nematoda > Chromadorea > Rhabditida > Diplogasteridae > Allodiplogaster > Allodiplogaster sudhausi. Next base: position 2,946,462 of record CALZFC010000027.1, read on the forward strand.
GATAGAGCATTAACTAACCTCGTGCTAAAGGAATATTTAATTGAAATAGTAATAAATTAATCAACAACTTTTGGCGCCAAAATGCAATTTTAAAAAACTTGTTGTTTAACTTTCAGATAAGCAACAAGAAGAACGAGAAGAGTGGCAAGAGTGGCAAGGGTGGAGGCGCGGCGAAGGAAGAGGAAAAGTCGAAGAAGAAGTCTGCGAAGGGAGCTGCTGCTGCTGCTGCGCCTCCGCCTCCCTCAAAGAAGGAGAAGGCGGCCGAGCCTGTCGCTGCTGTGGCAGCGGCCTCTGCGAAGGAACGGAAAGCGGCTTCTGCTGGCGACGAGGACTTCATCGATAATCCCCTCGTGACACCTGTCACCGACGAATTCCCCTCAGAGGTCACGGTTGTCGGGTGCAAACAGAATTGTTGGTCTTGAGAGGAGGATGCATAGAGCTACCGTAGCCCACCACAGCATGATCACACAGGGAAATTGCATCATCTAGATTAGTCGCATACCAAAAAAGAAGAAAATGTGCTACAACAATGTTTTGGGCTGATAATAGAATGGATATGGCCAGTTATCCGGTACGGTTTTACAGGCCGAGAAGAAGGAAGAATCCAAGTAGAAGACAGAAATCGATGCATTACAATCCTCCTGCCGACTTTGCTCCCTTCCATCGCCCCAAGCTCGACCACTAAGCCAAGGAATAAAGAGCTCTGTCTCACAATCAGAAAGCGGAATGTGTTGAGTGAACAGAGGCGCTCAAGTGGTCTCACGAAAAGAGGGGAAAATTAATAGGAATCAAAATCGAGAAATATTTAAAGGATTATATTTAAAAGAGAAAAAAAGAATAAGCAGACCCGCAATGTAGTTGTGCTTTGCTTCAACTGATGTATTGTCTCGCATGACTTGAGTGAGAGTGAGAGAGAGACGTGAGTAAAAGCAAGCGAGACGAGCGAAAGAAAACGAATTCGAAGAGAGAGAGAACGCGAGAGAGAGAGAGAAGTGACAGAAGCAAATATAAATCAAGACAAAGGAAGCGGAAGGGACATTAGCCTCTCTTCTTCCATATTCCTCCATACGCTGCCAAGAATCCTTGAGTATAAAAGGGTGCAACAGTCAGTCAGGAGACACTCCTTGTCACTCAGATGGTGGCTTCTTCACCTCGCTCACTCGCTCTGCCACCCCTGCCACTTCATATTCCACAGGGCTCCTTCCCTGCCTCTCCTCATTTGATATTCGCACCTTTCCATTCATTTGTTTCATGTCAATCGCATGAACTTTCCCCATTATAGAAGCCTTTTATCACTAGCCTTTCTCTTCAAACTGCCTTCATCATATTAGCTTTCCTCACTACATACCTCTGTCTTCTTCCCTCACTCTCATTCTCTCTCTCTCTCTCTCTCTCTCTCTCTCTACTCCTTCTCAAACTCTATGAATAAGACAGAACTTTATTACATACTTAACCATAAGCATACAATTAGCCGAAAATATTTGCACAAATATATGCATTTAAAAAGTTCTGTAAGCGCTGTAAGCGTATGTAAGCGAGATAACATATACATACATATCTATGTTACTTTCTCTGTGATCTCTTCTGACTTCCGGTACGGTTAACCACTTTACATTCTTATCTCACTTCTCCTTCTCTTTCTCAATCCTGGGACACATAATGATGACTACTTTCAGATCCGCGACCGCGTCCGCGCCGCTCCAACAACTTATAAAAGCCCGGCTCGAGAGACGCCGAGAGGAACGGGCTGAGAGCCGGCAGCCTATCCCACCAACCCCAAGTCTCTCTCCCTCTCTGTCTCCCCCTTTCTATGACCTCTGGAGCTCTCTACGTTGCTATGTATGTATATATTTGTTGTCCGAGAGGTAGATAAACTTGTCTGAGTATCTTGGTGTTGTTGGGAACCTTACTGTTCCCACAAGGGCACAGTCGGAAGAAAGCATTTAGACAAGTTCGCACATCTTGCAATGGTTCCTTGCACTGGACAAGACAACATAGCAAAATATGCGAAGTGGAATTAGGTGAGAGAGTAATTGAGAGGGAGGAGAACTATAACATAAAATGTCGAAACTTGCGAGTCTGAGCGAGAAAGAGAGACATATATAGAGCTAGAGAAAATGAATTAGGCTGTCTTCGAAAACTTTTCAAGCACAAAATAGCAGAGTTGGATTGAAATTTAATAAAAAGATCGATATAACAACTTGTTAAATAAGAGTGACGAGCAGTATTTTAACGAAGTGGTATCATCTCAAAGCCGTGTTGAAGAGGGCATGGGCTTCAGTGAGAAAACAAGAAAAATTAGTGGTTGCATAATTAAAAAAAAAGCAGCTAATGGTAGACATATTTCGAGGATATGAATGATGGATATGGTAAAGGAAATTAGTGCAAGGAAAATTAATAAAAAAAAAGGAAGAGCCGAAGCAGCAATTAATTACCCATCGATTCTTCTTGGCCTTGAATGGAAAGGCAGTCCTAGCTTCATTTTCCCTTGGTTCTTCGCTTCGTCGTCAACGTCATGGAAGTCCTCTTCCATGGTGCGCTTCTCAGCCTCTGCTGCCCATTCGGCCACACGCGCAGCCTGAAAAGGGACTTGAGTGATACTATGTTATATTTGCTACTTATTGGCATTACTTAAATACAATTCAATCAACTTCTTCTTGTTAGAAGGGAGGGAAAAGGCGATAACATATAGTGGAAGGACAAAAGTGTAGTGGAAACAACGATACAAGAACAAGAAAGAGAAGTCGACCTTGAACTTCTTCGTGGAAGGGTAGTCGGCTGGCGTAGCAGATGCATCTGACTGGGAGAGCAGTGGCTGCTCTCTCTTCTTGTTCCCGTCTCCCTTCGCGGACGGTCCAGGCAACACGAGCTGCGGCGGACGACGCACGAATCCAGACACCATTGCCTGTTCGTCTACTAAACAACAAGACCATATTTAGATCATTTCGCACAACCACGCCAAAAAGAGTGGTCCGAGGGCTATTCTCTCGACCTCTGAAGGCCTCGAAAAACAAGTTAAGTAAGCCACAAAAGTTAAATTTCGGGGTTTTTTTTTTAAATATTTTTTCTCACCTGACACCCACTAACCTGCTGCCATGACGTTGCGATTCACAAATCCACTTCGGTCATCGTAGTCGTCCACTTAATTAAATTAATTTTTTTCTTCTTCTTTTTTGTAATACAAAGCATTATTTAATTGGAATAATATTTAACTTCAACGGGAAAATTAATAAATTCTCGATGAGCCCACCAAGAAGAGGAAGCGAGGAGCGCTTGGATGACTCCATGGGGCTCCGTGGAGCTTGCAGAGAGTTTCTCGGACGAAGGCTCCTCGGCTTGCGTGTACTTCTCAGCGAGGTGGTCAATGTTGAACAGAAATCTTGCCTTTGGCAGACTCTTTTCTAAGTCCTTCATGGCGGTCGGCGGCTGTGGAGATGACGGTGGTTTCTTTTCATTCTTCTTCTCCGCTCCGCCCGCCGCTCGCTTTGCTGGCCTTGGCCAGAGGAGGTGCCGTCTGCTTGGCTTGGGGAGATGCGGTCTTCTCGCCTCTTTCCACAGTCTCCACTTCCATGACCTGTGAAAACACGTGTTAGCGACCTTTTAGTTGCCAAAGATTAGATTCGAAAAGGAGCTAAACGCCAAGTCAATCAATCATTAAGCTTCTCAAGAACATCAAAGATCATTATAATAACCTTATTCATCTTTTATCTGCCTCGCATATTTAAGAGTAAAATGGCAGCATATATAGGAGATGCAAATAAGAACAAAAAACCTTTGTCTTGAACTCCTTCTTCACTGGAGACTTGGCAGCAATCTTGGCAGAGACAACATAATTTTGCATCTCTTCGGCCTGTGCAAAAAAAAAGACATTAGAGTTCTCTAGTCAGTTTAATTCAATTAACGTTTAAATAGATACTTCTTTCGCCAGGAGCCCTCCTGATCAATAGATCTGAAGAAATGGGGGAAGCCCCCAAATGCTGCATAAAAACACTCGATACTAACCGATTTTCGCCATATTTTAATGCCAAAATATCCTGTACGCTCCCGGTTTTGGTGGTGTTCAATTCATAATAAAGACTGCCTGGAAAAGCAACCTGTGCGATGACTTACTTGCTCTGCAGAGCTGTGGAAGGAATGGAGGCCACCGAGAGGGAGGGCGTGGCCGGGAGTTCGGAAGGAGCAGCAGGAGAGAAGGAGAGAGAAGAGGAAGCGAGGAGAGAGGAGGGCATTGTTGTATTCATGGAGCCAGAATGGCCTGCCGCTAGCTCAGCAAGAAGTCTCTCCGAGTTGTGATCCTGTAAAGAAAATAAATACGTATTAGCGACCTCTGCAATAAAACACACTTCTTTTTTGTTTAAAGGAGTAGATTGGAAAAAGAGCCTTATATCTGGCACAAAGGGTTCAAAGAGGCGTGAGAGAGAGAGGGAGAGAGAGAGAGAGGATTGCATCCATTGCATCCACGATTGAATGAGACAGTAATGATTCTTGTGAAGCGAGATCAAAAAATAAAAGAGAAGAGCAAATGTCATTCTGACGAGCTGAGAGAGAGAGAGAGAAAGAGGTAGAGAGAGAGAATACCTCCGAAGGTTCCTCGGTCTTCTCGTCTTCCTTCGTCTTCTCCTCAATCTGGAGCTTCTCCTCCTCTGCTGCCTCCTTCTCAGCCTCAGCCTCCTTCTCTAACTGCCCTAAAAATAAGAGAAAAGAATGCATTCATGATTGAATGAAACTGTAAGGATTGTTTAAGGAGATTGTGTTAAGTGAGACCAAGTAAAAAGAAAAGAAAAAGAATGTCATTCTGACGAGCTCGCTTCTTCTGCTGTTTCTCTTCCTTCTCGTCTCCTTCAAGCAGAGAACGACGGCGAGCCGCTCGCTCGGATCGAGAAGTCGAACTGCAAAGAGAATCTCAAAGCTCCACGGTCGAGGAGCCAGAAGAAAAGGATGGGGAAGAAGGTCTTGGATCCGGAGGAGCCAGGGTGGGCAAGCTGTTTCTGCCAAAGTTTTATTTTTAAAAAAACATTGTGTTGTATAGTTTATCGTTAGGGGTGGCCCAAAATCGTAAAATCGTCAGCACCCTTTTTCCTCTCAACAATCACCCATCAAAAGTATCACATCATAACACCAACAATAACAAAAAAAACTCTTGTCATTATTCCAACATCTTCCTTTAAAACGTGCAGGAAGGTAGACAATAAGACTTTACAAAGAAAGGAACGAACGATTGCGAAGCTGGGGTCGCGGATGCCTCCTTGGCCTTTGGAGTGGCGGCAATCTTGGTCTTGGGAGTCGCCGCGGGTACTGCAGCCGAAGAAGCACGCGAAGTGGCGGCAGAAGGGCGTCCGTGCTTTCTCGTTGCTGGGGTGGATGGCTTCCATAGAACCACGGCTCCACTCGTGGACGCATCTGCACTCGACGACTGTTGAAGCAAGGGAATGTTCACATCTATTAAAAGAAACCTTAAAATGATGCAATCTTTTATGAAATAACGCAGAAGCAAAATCACGGCGACTTCAGGTGGCATTAGCTTAAGAAAAATCATGCCTAGTATACGGTATCGCAGAAATTGGTGGATTCGCGCTTACCTTGGTCTTTGGAGTGATTGCAATTTTCGACTTGGGAGTGGCCGCGGGGACTCCAGCCGAAGAAGCACGCGACGTGGCGGCAGAAGGGCGTCCGCGCTTTCTCGTTGCAGGCGTGGCCGACTTCGCGGGGACTCCAGCCGCAGAAGCACGCGAAGTGGCGGCAGAAGGGCGTCCGCGTTTTCTCTTTGCTGGTGTGGCCTCATCTGCACTCGACGACTGCTGAAACAAGGGAAGGTGGCATAAGTTTAAAAAAATCATTCCTAGTATTCGGTATCGCATTTTTTTTTAACAGCTTTAAGTAAAAATTCCGCACTAACTTATTGGCACCCTATTACTTCAGCACTCTGGTAATTTCACGAAATTGGTGGATTCGCGTCTACCCTGGTCTTTGGAGAAATTGCAATTTTCGACTTGGGAGTGGCCGTGGGGACTCCAGCCGCAGAAGCACGCGAAATGGCGGCAGAAGGGCGTCCGCGCACTTCTCGTTGCTGGCGTGGCCGGCTTCCAAAGAACCACGGCTCCACTCGTGGACGCATCTGCACTTGACGACTGCTGAAACAAGGGAATGTTCACATTTATTAAAAGAAACCTTAAAATGATGCAATCTTTTATGAAATATCGCAGAAGCAAAATCACGGCGACTGTAGGTGGCATTAGCTTGAAAAAAATCATGCCCAGTTTGCGGTATCGCAAAATTGGTGGATTCGCGCTTACCTTGGTCTTTGGAGTGATTGCAATTTTCGACTTGGGAGTGGCCGCGGGGACTCGAGCCGAAGAAGCACGCGAAGTGGCGGCAGAAGGGCGTCCGTGCTTTCTCGTTGCTGGCGTGGCCGGCTTCGCGAGGACTCCAGCCGCAGAAGCACGCGAAGTGGCGGCAGAAGGGCGTCCGCGTTTTCTCGTTGCTGGTGTGGCCTCATCTGCACTAGACGACTGCTGAAACAAGGGAAGGTGGCATAAGTTTTAAAAATTCATGCCTAGTATTCGGAGGGCGTCCGCGCACTTCTCGTTGCTGGCGTGGCCGGCTTCCAAAGAACCACGGCTCCACTCGTGGACGCATCTGCACTTGACGACTGCTGAAACAAGGGAATGTTCACATTTATTAAAAGAAACCTTAAAATGATGCAATCTTTTATGAAATATCGCAGAAGCAAAATCACGGCGACTGTAGGTGGCATTAGCTTGAAAAAAATCATGCCCAGTTTGCGGTATCGCAAAATTGGTGGATTCGCGCTTACCTTGGTCTTTGGAGTGATTGCAATTTTCGACTTGGGAGTGGCCGCGGGGACTCCAGCCGAAGAAGCACGCGAAGTGGCGGCAGAAGGGCGTCCGTGCTTTCTCGTTGCTGGCGTGGCCGGCTTCGCGGGGACTCCAGCCGCAGAAGCACGCGAAGTGGCGGCAGAAGGGCGTCAGCGTTTTCTCGTTGCTGGTGTGGCCTCATCTGCACTAGACGACTGCTGAAACAAGGGAAGGTGGCATAAGTTTTAAAAATTCATGCCTAGTATTCGGTATCGCATTTTTTTAACAGCTTTAAGTAAAAATTCCGCACTAACTTAATGGCACCCTATTACTTCAGCACTCTGGTAATTTCACGAAATTGGTGGATTCGCGTCTACCCTGGTCTTTGGAGTGGCTACAATCGTCGACTTGGGAGTGGAAGCGGGTACTCCAGCCGCAGAAGCACGCGAAGTGGCGGCAGAAGGGTGTCCGCGCTTTCTCGTTGCTGGCATGGCCGGGTTCGCGGGGACTCCAGCCGCAGAAGCACGCGAAGTGGCGGCAGAAGCGCGTCCGCGCTTTCTTGTTGCTGGCGTGGTCTCATCTGCGCTCGACGACTGCTGAAACAAGGGAATGTTCACATTTATTAAAAGAAACCTCAAAATGATTCAAATTTTATATATATATATATAATACTGCAGAAGTAAAATCACGGCGACTATAGGCGGCGTTAGTAAAAAAAATCATGGTAAACAGCTTAAGATAAGAATTCCCCACTAAATTGCACCCTAATTCATCAGAACATAGGCCATTTCACGAAAATGGTCGTATGACTTCACTTCATGGCCATTTTCAAATAGTTTCTTGTTTGACAAAGATGGCATGCTTGCCAAGCTGTGCGAATTGTAAGGCACATCTTTGAAATAATTGTATTGTTGTACACTAAAGAACACCTCAGGGAGCACGCTACTTCTTGAACACCCTGGCCATTTCGACTTTCATGGCCATTTCAAATGACTATCTTGTTGGAGAATGCTGGGATACTTGCAAAGTAAGTTGTATGCAAAAAATAATATCACAACTTGGCAAACAGACGTAGTTCTTATTGTGAGACACAAAAAAGAACAAACCTCAGCGAGCAGCGAATCTTCACGAGCTTTGTCCTTCTCGATCAAATCTTCCAAAGCCTGAAGAACAAAAAACAATAAAAGGACTCAAGTATCGCTCCTCTAGAACCGGGAAATTTCATCAACAAGAATAAAAAAGATTAAAACCTTTGCCGATGTATCAACACCAACGATGCGCGCCTCGAGTTGCTTCCCGCCTTGCGGCAGCTTGATGCTCTTGCCGATCTTGATTGTTGTGCACTGCAAGTAGACGCATAAAAGTCAAGTCATTTAAATTGGCCACTTTTACCGGGATGCAACTCCTTGGGAGTATGATGTACTCGCCAGTTTCGAGGAAGAACACGGCGATAATCGCTGACGAACGCAGCATGCTTTCAACTGAAAATAACAGGAAACAATGCGGGCAAAGTTTGGACGCGAGGAACCCTTCCTGCGCATACTAGAGAACGCGCTAGAATAAAAAAAAGGGGGAGGCAAGGGCTGGGAAAGAAAAGCGGGGAGCTCACGGTGAATCAAGCCAATGTAAAACTCTGATAGTTCTGGTACTCGGGAAAAAGGAGAGCAACTGCTTAGCAGTTCAAATCGCACACCTAACCATCCACGTAAGGACTTCTATTACGCGTATTTTTTACTGCTATGCATCGTTTCAAGTGCGAAGCAGCTGCTAAATGAGAGCGAAGCCAGATTTAAGAGGATGCGAAGCAGCAGCAGCTTTTCGCCTGCTAAAGGGCATACTGTATTATCGCGAGTGATGACACCAAAAGTATTTTCTTCCTTTTCAACGGCTAAGACGATTACTGTATTTTTACCCACCGAATTTTTCTTTAACGTTGTTTTCACTAATTCTCGCCCGAAATTAGGTTATTCTTTTACTATAACGGTTTAGCAACGCCACACGGAGCCTAAACAACAGTAACAGAGCTCACCATCCCTGGAGAAGAAGAAAAAACACAGACACACAGTCGTAACATGGAGTGGGAGGGGGAGTTAAAACATACAGGAGCAATAAACAAACATTTAGGTAGAAGCTGACCTCGTTGGTAAAGAAAAAACAAGTACACGTGATGAGCCAGCGAAAGGATGCGCGAGATCACTAAGATAAGCATAATCCTGATTAAGAGAGCCTCTCTGTAAGACTCAAGGAGGCTTGTACAGGCTCCTGCCCCTGAGGAATTTTTGTTTTCTTTTACTTTGAAAACTTTATGAGGGATGTATCCCTTGTTCATAACGAAGTCTAGAGTTTAGAAAAAAAATTTTCACTTAGATATAAGTCGTAATGTTCATAAAATTTGGATGACCATATCTAACGTTATACTTAATATTTCTCAATATTCTTTTCACTGTTCGATTCCTTGTCGAAAACTACACAAAAAAAATCCCAGATGACCATATTCGAAAAATTAAAATTTTTATTACTTTTGATCAATTTAATTTTTTGAAATGTCGTTTTCAGGCAATAACTTTTTTTTTACTATTACTTTCCAAAAACTGAATCTACCATAAGAAAGAGGAGGAAAAACTACATATAATGTGTGTCTACGAGGAAAAATCTCCGATACCTTTTTTGGGTATCTGCATTTGAATAAACGTTCCTAAGCCAATTTCGGCTTTGGCTGCCAATAATAATTTCTTTCAAACTTCATCAATTGAAAAATAGAATGTTCCATTCGATGTAATTTTTCATGCTCTTTCAAATGGTATATACTTTGTTTGCAAAAGAAATTAGTCTAAAGGCCTAAAATTGACTTTTTGTGTTTTTGGCCAATTTCTGGTGTTAAAATACTCATTCTTTGGACCATGAATAGGTCATGTAGACCGATTTTCCACATAATATTTATTCTACAAGAAAGAGCATTTAAAACTGAGTCGGATACAGCTTTATAATCAAAATCTGAGGATACTTTTTTTGGGAATATGTATTTGAATGCAGACTGTTGAAGGCGATATTGCTGAATATTTTTTAGCAAATATTTAAAATTTGTTCTTTTGAAACATCTAGCACCCAATAATGGGTATTCCAGAATTGTTCGAAGTTCTTTTATGATATACCACTCAAAAGTATTCAAAAAGTTAAGAAATTTCATTTTTACGAGAATTGCTGGTGAAATAAATTATAAAGCTGTATCCGACTCAGTTTTAAATGCTCTTTCTTGTAGAATAAATATTATGTGGAAAATCGGTCTACATGACCTATTCATGGTCCAAAGAATGAGTATTTTAACACCAGAAATTGGCCAAAAACACAAAAAGTCAATTTTAGGCCTTTAGACTAATTTCTTTTGCAAACAAAGTATATACCATTTGAAAGAGCATGAAAAATTACATCGAATGGAACATTCTATTTTTCAATTGATGAAGTTTGAAAGAAATTATTATTTGCAGCCAAAGCCGAAATTGGCTTAGGAACGCTTATTCAAATGCAGATACCCAAATTTAATTTTTTTAATTTTTCGAATATGGTCATCTGGGACTTTTTTGTGTAGTTTTCGACAAGGAATCGAACAGTGAAAAGAATATTGAGAAATAGTAAGCATAACGTTAGATATGGTCATCCAAATTTTATGAACATTACGACTTATATCTAAGTGAAAAAATTTTTCTAAACTTTCTGACCGCCTAGACTTCGTTATGAACAAGGGATACATCCCTCATAAAGTTTTCAAAGTAAAAGAAAACAAAAATTCATCAGGGCAGACGCTCCTTGATCATTACAGAGAGGCTCTCTTAATGACACTTGTCGAATAAGGATCTTGATACACCGTACATTGCACCGTAGGGAAAGGAAATATTCCTTTAAAAATTCTAGAAATAGTATGCGATGAATATTTTATGCAAAAATTCTAGGTAATCATGTTCTATACAAAAAAAATTAATAAATACTATTGCCTACCGAGTATAATCTATTACATCTCTGATGAACAAAACACGGTGGGTCAGGTCAATGGAATTGCGGACATAAGAAATTAAGCACCTTCTCGCCCCAATTCGCTCCCCAGCTGTTATTTACGAGCCAATAGTCGCCGCCGCCGTTCGTATCGGCTATGGCACCGATGCGAACGGCGGCGGTGACTATTGGCTCGTCAAGAACAGCTGGGGAGCGAATTGGGGCGAGAAGGTGATCTTAATTACTAATTATTATAACTAGTTAATTTCTAATTATGATAATTATTACTCCTGACTGGGCGACATCCGTATCAAGCGTGGAGATGGATACAAGGGCTGCAAGATTGCCCAAGAAGCGTCCTTCCCAATCGTTTAGACATGACCATAGTGACACGAGATATGTATAAAGGCTTTCTCTGCAGTGACACAGTGCAAAAATGTATAAAACGACTTTACAGTGGAAGTTGGATAAGATTTAATAACAATAGAGATTAAACACAATATACGAGAAGTCTCTCTCTCATTCTCTCACTGTCTCTCTATCTCTCTCTGTCTTTCTTTCTCTCTGTTTCTCTCTCTCTCATTCTCTCTCTGTCCCTCTTTGTAATTATTGTCGTTGTCCTTGTGATGTTCTTTCTGATTGATAAATAGTACAGGATGCTTTATTTTGAGAGGAGGAAGCGACGCAGAATAATGAGATAAATAGAGAAAATGAGATACTGAAGAACGAGGAGACATAAAGAGTGACAAAGAAATCGTGAAAATGAAAGGTGGCCGGAGATAGATAGAGAGAAGGATAGCGAAAGAAAGGGAGAGATAAAGAAATGGGTAGAGATAGAAACCAGGGGGGAGGTTGGAGAGGAGCCTTCTAATTAGCAGTGACCGCATGTCTTTGGGCAAAAATGCTTCGTCCAGACCGCGGCGTGCTCGGCGCTGTTGAGCATTTTGCAGCTGATGGTGAAATGTAGAAAAAAATTGTTATAGAAAAAGATAGATTTTCAAAGCCACTACCAGGCTGCAATCAATGGTTGTGAAGATGCCGTTCGCCATAGACAAGGCGCAGCTGCTAATTAGCAGGTTATTAAAATCAATCATAATGTCTGCTTGTTTTTATCCCGACGCATATTGGACGGGATCCGCGCATCCACAAGTCGTCGTAGTTGTCGTAGAGGGAGTCGACGTGATGGTGGTGCTCGTGGTCGTGGAGGGGGTGCTCGTATTTGTGGTCGTTGAGGCATCGTAGCGGTGCTTGTCGTAGAGGGGCTCTTAGTGGTTGTGGTTGGCGTGTAGACGATGTTGCTATACATGACTGATCCTAGGAATCAGATGTGTTAGTGTAAGGTAAAGGAAATGTATGGTATCATTAAATTGGCTTAGGGTTCTTTTTATCTCGCCCCCATAGCTCGTCGTTGGACAGAGTTGCAGACGGCTTTAGCTAGCTTACGTCGCATGTTCGAATACGCTGGGAAGCAACACATCCATAACAAAATGGTATGAACGTTTGATTCTACGAAAAATTACGGCAAGCATTGATAGAAGAGATTTGAGTGAACATGTAGAACTGTCATGGTCGCCAGTAGTTTAATAATAATCATTAAAATCCTTACTCACCGTGTCAGACATTCAACAACAGCTTTGCGCGTTGCATAGCCCTAATTGATTAAAGTCCGTACAGTTCATATGGCACTGAGTCCTGAAATTGCAGCGATATGCAATGGGAGTGCAGAACTTAAAGGAGGTCTACGGCGAATAGTGAATGCATTTGTCGTTAGAAAGTTCAACATAATGTTTTCCCTACGTATGGACTCAACATAATGACCTTTGGAACTCCTCTGTACGGACTCTCAAATTTAGCCCATCAACAAATCCCTTCTTTTTGTTACAACTATTGGCTATCATCACTTGGTCTATATTAATGATTCAGGCTATTTACTCAACATGCTGTTATGCAGTAGTACCGTACATCTGCTAACAGAGTAAATTCATGTTAAAGGAGGTTTTCGGGGAATAATAAACCTGTATTTTGTTTTATGTGGATAAGTTCATCTTGGCGTAAAACATATGTATATCCAGAAAGTTTGAGCGATTTTATTTCATTACATTCTGAGTAATAGTAAAATGAAAACTGGCGGGTAGAGAATTAGCTACGGTAGCCCTGTTCTTGGCGAGCTCAATGGGCGCCATGGCCCGCATCGGTGCCATAGCCAACGAGGAGAACGCCATGGTTGAGCTTCTTCTTCTTCTTCGGATCATTGTGGTCCGGGTTTGTCGCAGTCGCATAGCGTTCTTTTCAGTCTTACTTGTCCCAACAATTTTCGCTTTCACTTTTGAGGAAAGAAAGCGTTGTTGAAACCGAAACGTGACCATGGCTGCACACGTTTTCCTGCTTACTTCTCCCTCTCTTCTCCTTCCTACTTGGCCAGTTTTTATCAAATCATTTTATCGAGCAATATACAGATTCTCTCTCATTTCTCTCTCTCGTCCCAACTTTTTCTCCGCCTTCATTTAACATCTCCATTTTTTCAATGTATAATGTTCTCTCATTATGACATTAATGTTCCCTCTATGTGATATATTTGCATTTCAGGTAGTATGATCTTAGATGTCCAAACACGATGCTCATATTTGTCGAATAGCACCGATAAAACACCGTCCGCGCTGGAAAAAAGGCATCATTTCTTCGAATCACTAGAAGACTTCTTCCGTCCGAAAAAGCATCTTGACAAGAATTTATCATTCGAGAAGAAATATCGATGATCTATAAACCGATTGAGTTCTTTGACAGCTAAGAAATACACAAATGACAACTTATCATCAACCATTTAACCATTATTCGATTACTTGATGTACGTTCAAATCTTAAATTAAATTCAAATCGCTTTATTCAAATGTTTTTTTTTTATGATTCTCACTTTTGCAATACACCTTTCCTCTCTTACTTTTCTCCATTCTCTCGTGTTAGAGCAAACAAGCTGCATCCAGTCTGGAAATGGGGTTCCATTTAAAAAGTGTGTTTGCTTTTGATCGAAAACTACGGACATTTGGCCATTTGTCGTAGTTGTGATCTTTTGATCCTCGCCAGAAAAGGAACGATTACAAAGGTTTTCTCGCTCTCACCAAACTGAACTCTCACACAAGCGCCAGATATCATACGGCGAGACGCTCTCGCCAGCAAACTCTTGCTGTTTTATTCACGAGTCCTCCGGGAGTCTTTTATCTCTCTCGCCTAACTCTCTCGCAGCACTCTCACTAGCCGTACTCCTTTCCTGAACCTTCTTCCTTATAAACACTCCTCAATCCGAACACCGCCGGAACCTGCAAGTAGGGGATCAGAGGTAGCGACGACCGGCCACAGAGATACGAGAGTCTTGAGATGAGTAGAATGCATGACCACCAGAGAAAAACACGTTTGTATCTATGTCACTTTTTTCACGGGCAGCAGGGTTTGTATAGGGATGGAAGATGTAGTCCTTAGCGGACTATGGGATGTACTCTGGGGAAGGAATAGTGCAGAGTTTATACTTACTAGATTCCCTTGAACCCCAAAGTCACGTAATCTACTTAGTATCTCTACATTTCTCTACAACAGTCAGAGTAAAAAGGCCAAAAACCGTCGCCACGTTTCCATTTTAACCTGACCATTTACTGGCAATAGGATCCACTTTTCTTACAAGATTAATCGTAAATTTGTGTTGATCCTTCTGAATATTGGAACATCACTCATTCCGAAACATTGCGACTGATATAACAAGTTTCTAATTCCACCATCGAGCCCATAAGTTAATCTCTGATTGAATTCTCCGAGGAAGCGAAATTAATTAAGTTTTCCAGAACGGAAGATGAATGAGCGGTGCTAGTGCACACAAAGTGCCGGAGACATTCTTTTAATGTAGACATAGAAAAAAGAGCATATGACATCCCTGTCTACGCTCAGCGTTTGCACTCTCTCTCTCTCACCCTCTCTCGCCTCTCTCTCTCCCTCTCTCGCCTCTCTCTCACACTCTCTCTCCTCTCTCTCTCTCTCTCTCTCTCTCTCTCTCTCTCTCTTTTTGTGTGTTCAATCTTCTTGGGATATTATCTTATCCCCATCTAAATTCTATGCTATGTTTCATGATTTGTTCTTGTGTCTTTGCATGCTTAAAAGTGCCTCAATAAAACCAGCAATAAAGAGAGACTGCAAAAAATACTAAAATACTTTTTTTATAGCAAAAAGGCTTTAATATAAAAATGGTATGCATTCAAATGTGATATTTATTAGAAGAAGATGATTAAATAAGCAATTTCTATTTTTAAAGGAGGTTTCCGGGGAATAATTAACCAACGCTTTTTTCGTGATGGGTAGGTTCATCTTGGCGTAAAACATATATCCAGAAAGTTTAAGTGGTTTTCTTCCATTACATTCAGAGCAATAGTAACGTGAAAACTGGAGGGTAGAGAATTAGCTACGGTAGGTCATAGCCGCCCTCCTATTTCACATGCTCTCTCGACCGAGCGACAGGCAACTTTATGAGCGCGCGCATTCAAAGTGGTTCTCTAGCGCTACTGTATAATTATTCGCTGGATACTTCCTTTAATAATAATAATATTCTTGCACCGTGTCAAGTAATATGCAGGTTAATGGCCACATCGCTCAGTTTGCAGTGTGTATACATCTGAGCAAAAGTGAAAGACATGAGCCTAGTCATGAGATTCGCTTTCAATGTTCAGCTTTTTGTTGCAAAATAATCATGACGAGAACATGTCGCTTACAAGTACCTAATCCTATTTAGGACACCCATTGTTATGTCAGAATATGCGTGCCCGTTATGTGCTTAACCTTTTATCTCTCTCTCTCTCTCTCTCAATCTCAATCTCAATCTCAATCTCTCTTTCTCATTCTCAACCATCTCTCTCTCTCTCACCCTCTCTAGTACTACACTTTTACATAGTATCCGCTTATAATGGCCATTGACCATTTGAAATATGAACCGAAATGTTTTGAACCTCAATCACTCTCTATCTCTCTCTCAATATCAATCCCTCTCTCTCTCTCACTCTCTCAATCTCAATCCCTCTCTTTCACTCTCTCAATCTCAATCTCTCTTTCTCTATCCACTCTCTCTCTCTCACTCAATCTCACTCAATCCCTTTCTCACCCCTTCTCTCTCTCTTCTTCTCTTTCCTTTTCTCTAGGTCTACCATTTTACAACCCTTCCGCCTTCATAATATCCGCTTATAATGGCCATGGACCAATTTCGAGAACTAGGCGAAACACATCATTTTATGTGTAAACTGAAGATTATTTTCCTCTCTCTCTCCTGAGTGTTAATTTAAAAGGCTTGAGAATGAGCCGAATAGAGAAGAGATGTCCTCGGTCGGGGTGCTGCTACTGCTCTTACCTTTCCTTGTTCTCGGCCTTCCAAACCGTCCCAAATCTCAAGACGATATAAAAACGGTTTGTTTCAAATTGCAGTGACTTCTTTATCGATAAAAATTCGGCGCGAGCTGAATGCATTAATTTTTATCGTATTACTACTCTTGAAATCTGTACCGAAATGAATTCACTCTTTTTTCACCATAAGCGCAAGAACGATGACATCGCATACATGCGAGAGAAGATGGTGGTGATTGGCAA
This sequence comes from Allodiplogaster sudhausi, assembly GCA_945643635.1. Classification (NCBI taxonomy): domain Eukaryota; kingdom Metazoa; phylum Nematoda; class Chromadorea; order Rhabditida; family Diplogasteridae; genus Allodiplogaster; species Allodiplogaster sudhausi. Next base: position 2,962,877 of record CALZFC010000027.1, read on the forward strand.
GAAGGCGGGAGAGGAGATCAAGAAGCAAGAAGGAAAGTGGACGCAAGAAGATCGCAACGTCATTGCGGAAGTTATGAAGGTGCGCCTAGTTAATTCAAAGGACGCATATGTGTTTTTTTCTCTTACTATATACTTTCATTCTGATGTTCTTACAAGTGAATACCTGAAGAAGCCAAAGAAAAAAGTGTTGAAGGACGAGAAGAAGCGAGAGCGAAGGGTGGTTCGGGAGACGGGAGATAGCATTGTGAGCATTAACGAGAAGGCAGGAGTCGCAACCGGTCTTTACGGAGGAGATATCATCCTGACCAGGCAAGGCTCTTCCTCTCTCCCAATCAGTTACCAAAGAATCTGAAGTTCCTCTGCTTCCCAGGGATCAAACGGACTTTATCATCTCGTCGGCCGAGAAGAAAAACGGCACTGAGAGTGAGGCCGCTGAAGGGAGCGAAGGCGGAAGAGCGCGCCGGCAAGCATACCGAGACACTCGCTACCCCACCACCATCTGGAGCAGTGGCTTCTACTACTACTTTGATAGCACCACTAGTCAGAACATCTCTTTTCATCACTTCTCAATCTTTGTTTCTATCTCTCTTAATCAGTCCAACTCTCCACTCTCTCATTCACAGAGGGAACTCGCGTTGAGACTGTCGTTCGGAAGGCAATCAAGCAGTGGAGTGACAACACTTGCATCAACTTCTACGAGAGCTCCACTGCGGCACAAAAGGCCGCTTACTTCTATTTATTTTGTATATATACAGTACGGCTCATGTCAGCGGCCAGGGGTCTCGGCTATAGCGGCTATAGCGGCTGCGTGCAAAGGAGGCCAAGCGAAATTAAGCCCTTTAAGATTTTTGTTTTCAGAATTAGTTGTTAAATTTGTATTCAGGATAATGTTCTGCATCGATTAAGCTCAAAAACTTTTTATAATAATGCATATTCGCCAAAATAGGTCCTTGTAAAATTACAGGTGCAGGAGCACCTCAATACAAAGTGTGTGAATGTGCCATCGTTTCGGTGAAATTTATGCACCAATAATTTCACATGATTTTTATATTTTGGCAAATATGCATTATTTTATAAAGTGTTTGGGCTTATTCGATGAAAAAATTACAGTGAATACAAATATAACAACTAATTATGAAAAAAATCTTAAAGGGCTTAATTTCGCTTGGCCTCTTTTACACGCGGCCGCTATAGCCGAGACCCTGGCCGCTGAGCCGTACTGTATATATATATATATATATATATATATATATATATATATATATATATAAATATATATATATCGGACCTCTCCTTTTGCAGGTGATGTTCACAAAGAACGACGGGTGCTGGTCACACGTCGGTCGTACGGGCTCCGCTACGCAGATGCTGTCACTCGACACCGGATGTGACTCTGTGGGTGCCAGATAGAAGGATGACCTAGAGATTTGTTGCCTCCGGGACCGGGGTCTACGCCACACACACACACACACACACACACACACACACACACACACACACACACACACACACACACACACACACACACACACTCACACACACACACACACACACACACACACACACACACACACACACACACACACACACATCTGGTTGACTTCTCTCTGCTTAGGTGGGAACCGCCCTTCATGAGATCGGACACGCACTCGGCTACTTCCACGAACATAGCAGACACGACAGAGACAACTATGTGTACGTGCAGTCAGGGAACATCCAGGTTGATCATCTCTCTTACAGTCTTCTTTCACTCTCCCTCGCTGTCATTCCTTTATCCTTCTCGTTCTCTCTGAGATGCAAGAAGAGTTTTCCATTCTAGGTTTTCCAAGAATACCAATTCGACAAGGAGACGGCAGAGACGAACTCCAACTACGGTTGGAAGTACGACTACGGTGGAATTATGGCGTTCCCCGGAAAAGCGTACGTGGCCTTCTTCACTAATTTCCTTTTTTTTAATTCCAAAACACAAAGTATAGATTGAAATTTAAATGATATGACTAGATGAAGCGTGAGAGATCACCAACATGCAGATTCTCCTCGAACGGCCAACCAACTGTTGTGGCCAAAGATTTACAGCAGCAGTCGACGATGGGCTCGGACATTCTCTCCTTCCGTGACATCCTCGAAATGAATGACCATTACGGATGCAGATGTTAGTTGTCATCTTCTTTGCAATCGTTGCATAGAAGGAGAAGAAATTATAACAGGAGATGAGAAACTGGAGCATGTTTAGCCCGCTGCAGCAGCTTCACTACGACTTGCTACAATGGTGGTATCAGGCACCCTCGCAACTGCAACATTTGTCTGTGCCCACTCGGATTCGCAGGCACCAATTGCGCTCAACGGGCAAGGAAAGCCTTTAAAGCCCCTATTTATTTATTTCTCTAGAGGAGAAGATACTTTTCTTTCTTATTGATGTTATGATTAAAGAAGTAAGTATTCTGATGACAGCCTGCCGGGTGTGGCCAGACCTTCTCCGCCACGACCACCAGCCGCTCCTTCACTGCTACTGTGGGTGACACTTCTACTACCGTCAGCGATGACTTTACCTACTGCACTTACTGGATTCAAGTCAGTGCTTTCTCTGTTAAGACATTCGTAAGTAACGGATACATTTCTGTGTCTACTTGTCTTTTCTTAAAAAAATATATGTATATATATATATATTTTTTGCTTTCGCTTACAAGAATAAGAATAGGCGCCTGTCGGGAAGCGCGTGAAGGCAACGTTGTCCACCTTCAAAACGCTTCACTGCGTCGAAGGCTGCACGATCGGAGGTATCGAATTGAAGCGACAGCCAACGCTCACTGGACCAAGGTTCGTTTTCCACTTTACTTAGGTTGCTTTGCTAACAATAAAATAACACTGGAATGCAGGAACACAGGAACACAAGTGGAGACGCGAGAATACAATATTTATTGAGTGATCGGGGTCAACTTATGTATATACAGTACCGCCCAACATTTTGGGGGGGCACTAATGCATTTTGAATATATGTATGTATCTAATATATTCTAAAGATTCTCTGATACTGTGACTCGTAAAAGTAATAACTCGGGTAATCTTTATGTTTTCCGAAATCAGCTTTTCTTTTCTCTGCCGTGTCCGGGAGATGGCGTAGTTTTATAAATTCAGGAATGATAGAGATGATTATCTTCTTACGTGAAATATCTTTACCTACAGTACCGCTGGACATCTTAGATACATAAATTAATTATATTAATTACTAAAATATGATTTTTCTCGTAAGCGTCAACTTGTTTTGAGAAGCTAATGTTAACATCTTATTTATCAGTGTCGAATTAGTCTAGTTTGAACAGAAAATTACGTTGAAATGTGCGCTGAGCGAGGAAAAATCATTTGAAATTATTCATATTAATATAATTAAAATAATTAATTTATGTACCTGAAATGTTGGGCGGTGCTGTACATGACAACTTTCTTGCCTTCCGTTTTTGTACTCTTCGAGAAAGAATACCTCGGCTGCTAGGTATTGAAATGGTGTCGCTTAAACATTAGCAACTAATTAGTAAATCGCTTCTTGAAGATTCTGCTGTAACCCGGATGCGGGCAGAATCGTCTACTCGAACTCGAATCTTATGCCTATTATTATCTACCGTCGCTACAACAGCATCCAGTTCTCAATCACTTATGTTGCGTTCTAATAGAAAACAGCTCTGAATTTCTTGCATTTTACTTTAACATAACATTAATATTTTGCTGTAATTGTTTGATTTTTACTTTAACAAAACATTAATATTTTGCTGTAATCTTCGATTCACGTACATATTCTTGCTAACCATGTCATTTCAGTACCGCGGCAGGAATCAAGTAATGATTGCCTTTTAAATTGTCATATGCATCTATTTGATTATGATAAATATGTAGTATAAGAGAATCTAGAAACAACTTGCCATTCCGAATCTTGAAACTGATGCTGGGAATACTCCAACGGCGTGGCCCTTGCGACCAAATCCAGCGCCTCGTATTTATTATTGTTTGATGCCAGATTGTTTGATACAACAATTATTTCAAAAAATTGCTTCGCATATCAAACAATTTGTTTCGTTGATAGATTTGAACCGTTTTGAATAGGTGCTTCCTTTTCAAATCGGTTCAAGCTCCTCTCCACTCACTTCCTCCAGTATGTTGGAGAAAATGCATATATACATACATACATACATGCATACGTGCATACTATATGTACATACATAAGTGTGTACATATGTATATAGTTGAAGTAAGACACTTCAATTCTTGAAAAATTTTTGATATATAAAGTTAATTTTAATTTCCTTTTGAAAACAGTGTAAGCAATCAAATATGGTTATCAGTAATAGTAATTCTATGACGCACTCTTTCTCTTTTGCTGGCATTCAAAATTAAAGCATGGAAATTGATAGATAGAGAGATGGAGAGAAAGATAGAAACAGAAAGAGAGAGATAGGGTGAGAGAGAGAGAGTGGAGAAAGGGAGTGAGAGGCAGACTGAGAGGGAGGTAGAGAGACAGAGAGAAGGAGGAGGGGCAAGGTGAGTCAGACTTGTGAAGCATCCCGACGTTAAAAACGCAGGCAAAAAAAAGTATCTTCGAAGATACCCTCTGACAATGTGAGAGAGAAAGAGAGAGAAAGAGAGAGAGAGAGAGAGAGAGAGAGGGAAAGAAAGAGATCGAGAGAGAGAGCGCGAGGGAGAGAGAGCGCGACAAGGTGGCACCAGATATAGTAGATTGATGAGAGCGAAAGAGAGAGAAAGAGAGTGAGAAAGGTAGGGGAGAAAGGAATAGAGAGAGAGAGAGAGAGAAAGCTCGAGGACTTCTTTAACGAACCTTCACATTGTCCGAACTGTTTCATTGATTGTCCTATTCGACGCCCGTGTTCCTTCAACTCTAGAATATATAAATCGTATGGCCTGATATTCCTTCTTCTTCTGCTCCAGATTCATCAGTAGCTGTCCTCATACACGCGACTCCCGTTCACTTCTCTCATCGTCATACAAAACGATGTCGACTTAGAAGAGTTAGTGTTATTTTTATTTAGGTCTATGTAATAATAATATTAACATTAATGATTTAGGCTATCGCGAAGTTTGGACAAGTGAACGACAATCTTTCGATTTTGAGAAGCAAGGGCGGTTCACTACATGTGATCGAGTCTTTATTGGTGACCGCCTCTCTCTACCCGCAATATCGGGGACAGTTTGTCATTTGTTCCCATTACGTGAATGTGATGCCACCTCGGCCTTCATATATTTAAATATGAATTTTTGAAAACATTCATGAATCTCGCTGTGAACTAATTAAATATTGTCATTTTCGCTTCAGATTAATGTTTCATGTGTGGAATAATTACGTCTGTGTTGCGATTAAGTAAGCCATTTACTTGAATTATGTAAGATTGAATGTGGATGTGAAATTTTACTAGACTCTCCGAGACTGATTTGTCATTTTAAAATAAGATTTAAAGTAAGATACTTTGTTATCGCATACCAGTTGTTGATAAAGGAATGGAAACAAGTGTGTAAATTCACAGCAAAGTTTCTTCGGCTCGGTCGCCTTGACCATTTTGTACATGTACTCTTTTTTTCTATCTTGCTGTTTGAATATTAGGATGCTTCGATACTCTCTCTCCCTCTCTCCCTCTGACTCCCTCACAGTCTCCCTCTCACTGCCTTTCTTCTCCTCTCTGCCTCTCTCTCTCTACAATTTCTTATCAAATTTGAATTGCCTGAAAAATTATATTTTCTCATTTACAAACGAAATTGCGATTTTTTCATCATCTTTTTTTGTTGTTGAGAATTCGCACGCCGAGGATAAAGAGTTGAAAATAACATAATGGCGAGCCCAAAAGAAGTGCCATCACACCATTGATGTGCATTAGTTTCAATTAGATGGCCGCGCTAATTCCCCATGAGTTGCAACAATGATTTCTTTCTTGATCATCTCCGAAATAGTCAGGTTTCGAAGCGTCTTCATCACACTTTTCAGTGTTTGCAAAAAGAAGGTGAACGAGTAAGAAAGTTTCATTCCAAAGTAAGCGAATGACGAATCCTCTGAGGAGCTTCGTTGACGGACTTCGCACTCTCGATGCAGCGATGGCGAGAGGGCCACGAGACATTCTGCAGAGGAAAGAGAGCAGAGACAGAGAGAGACAGATACACAGAGAGAGAGAGAGAGAGAGAGAGAGAGAGAGAGAAAGCAGAGACAGAGAGCAGAGACAGAGAGAGACAGATACAGAGAGAGAGAGAGAGAGAGAGAGAGAGAAAGCAGAGACAGAGAGAGAGACAGATACAGAGAGAGAGAGAAAACAGAGACAGAGAGCAGAGACAGACATAGGCAGAGACTGAGAAAGTATGTGTTAGCAAACAGACAAGTGACCGAAAATATTCGCACTAAGCAAAAATTGAATAAATTGTTTTTGTTGTCGTTTCACTTAAAATTGAAACGGAAATGAAAAATTAATAAAATAAAAAGAATATATAAGGGGTGGGTGAAGGATTACCTCGAAAAGGTCATTTGGAATGGTTATGGTGCTTCCTTGCTACATCCGTCCACCAATACATCGATTTGTTGAAGAAGAAGAAGTCCGCATGATACTGAACCCGATCTCGACGAATTTGGTTGAATGTCTGGCCCGCAATCTAACTTGTTTAAATTAGCAAAAATTATTAATAGTTATATTAATTTATTTCCATCGTTTAATTCTGGCTTGCCTTTATATGACCTTATTTGGGTCGAAATGAAGTTGAAGACGACATCGCGTTAATGACGATGAGAGAAGAGTCAACGGAAGTCGCGTGTATGGCGACAGCTACAGATGAATCTGGAACAGAAGAAGAAGGAATATCAGACCAAACAATTTAAATATATCCAATGGGTTTAAGGAAAACGTCGCTTTCTCTACCTTGCTGGTCGCTTCAAACCATTTTCTAGCTTCTTTCCTAGTTTCTGGTTTTATTTTGAGATTCTTTGCAACTCTGATTAACTCCCTCTTCTCTCTATCTCTTATTCTATCTCTTTTTCTCCTTCCTCTCTACTTTTCTCTCTATCTGTCTATTTCTCTAACTGTTCATTCTTCTATCCATTCCCTGAGTGGTTACACATCGAAGAGCTGCTAGCATTTCTTGCTATATATGTACATATGTATCTCGCTCGTCTCTGTCTCTCACCTTCTTTCTCAATACTCTCATCATCAGTCTCCTCCTCACTCTTTTCTCTCTTCATCTTGCCCCATTGCTCGGTCGTTTTCTCTTTTTTTCTCTGTTTCCTAACTAGATTTCTTTCTAGCAACCCTTTCTTGTATGCATCATAGACTGACGTTTTTTTTTAAATTATTTATCCTGCACGAAAGAATGTATTCCAATATGACAGCATAAACATAAGATAATAAAAAAATTGCAAAATAGTAGAAATATGTAGGTGAGGGATGGGCGCTGTGAGATGCTTTATCACGCTTCTAAGTCTCAAAATAAGAAGATCAATTTGAAAGTGGTAGGAAACTGAAGGAAGACGAATCATGAGTAAGAAATGCCAAAGACATTTCACATGAGAAGGTGCCGACAATCACTTAACAAGAAATGTGCCAGTGAACACAGGGGAAGCTTCAAAACCCTGAGGAGGAGGGGTACTGACGCGAGGGCAGATTTGGAGTCATCAAGGCTCTATTTTTTTTTCAGTCGCAATCTTCTCTCGAAGTTCGGCCATCACTTTTGAATATTACATTCATTCTAGTTTTGCCATAGAATTTGAATGTGAAAGTGTAGTCTAATGTCAATCTTGATTACACAATAAGCACATTTATGTCTGTACATATGTATGCACATACGTCAACTACGAAAAGTGACCTGTGCAGACATGTCCGGTTTCTTTAATCGGCTCTCGAGACGTCGTGTGAACCTAGCCGCTTATCTCTTAGGCGTCCACAGGGGTTGATAAGAAGATGATTAATGCGAGCACTGTCGCAAGGATGATATGCCAAGTCTGCAATCAGGCACTGCTCTGTTCTATTTCTCTCTCACTCTATTGCTCACTCTCACTATCTTCACACAATCGCTCTCTCTCTCTCTCTCTCTCTCTCTCTCTCTCTCTCTCGTAAAGAGACTTAGCCAACCATTAGATTGCTGCTCTCGTGGACGACTCCGTCAGGCGTCGAGATAATCGTTGTTAAAAAAAGTTAAAAAACATATTGCTGGACATTCGTTTCTGCCACTCCCTGTTAAATTACTTAGAAAAAAAACTTTCCGAAATAGACACCATAAAAGACGTTATCTGCATGGTCAGTGCCGTCCATTGCGAGGACGTCAACTCAGAGAATCACCAGTTCTGAATATCACAGTCATTCTAGTTTTGCCACAGACTATGAACTTTTATATATAAGTTTTTTTTGTAAGGAAAATGCTTTTGGCTTACCTTTTTTAAGTGACGTGAAATGAAGTAGATTTATTCTTACATATGTACATTGCATTTATGACTATCAGAGTAGTTATTCGTGAGTCGCATGTATGGCGACAGTTACTGCATTTGTATCTGTAACAAGATAACATGAAAAATCGGATGGACAATAAAATTTACACACAATGTAAGCAATCGAATAAGTTTCTCACCAACAAGTAAGCAACATCAGCAAGTTTAGTAAAATGAAATACAATCGCGAACCATAAAAATGAGCAATAAACGCATGAAAAGAATAATAAAATGGCGGGTATCTTTGACCCTTCGTCTTAAATGCTACTTTGGAAAGAATGACAGAAAGAGATGAAATTCTTCTTCTTCTTATGAAAAGGCGAGCGATTTCTAAAGAGCCATCGTCCATAAATGGGCTTTGGAAGAAGTTCCAAGACGGACAGACGAATCAATTCGAAGGAAAGCATACAAGGAAAAGCAGTGAATCATCTGCTTGAGGAGAATTGGAGGAGGAGGCAAAAAATGGTCGGCGCTTTTCATTTCTCTCTTTCCCGTCTTAAACCATTCCTGATGCACATGAACATTTCGCATGCATTTCGCATTGATAAATGTGAGAGGAAAAAGTGTGTAAATAAGTCTCATGGAAAATGAATCATTCAGTTATTGTTTATTATTTTAAATTATTGTTTATTATTTTAAATCATGTTTGCTTTAATTTTATATTGTTAAGAAAATGTGTTGACTTCATCAAATGTTGTCGTTTGGAAAAAGATTTTGTCAGATTTTTCACCAATCTAATGCACAAGTATTTTATGGATGGTAGATCTGCGTCGCGGGCATGTTCTACTTGTGGAAGAGGTAAGGATGACGAGGTTGTTGAAGTGATGTTTCTCCCATTGTGAGTGGATTTGCGACTTTTTTGACAAAAACTGTATTTCAGACCGGCTTTCGAGAGATTAGCTTATGTAGTCAGAAAACAAAGAAAGACTACGCCTAAATACCTATGCCACGTGAAAGCCCAGTCTTTTCTACGTGTAATATACTATCTACCTGCCGAATTGGGCTACACGAAAGCTTCGATATGTCTGCTCGAACCGCAGACTCAAAATGCGGCCTGCCCGGAAAATCCCCTTAACCTAGCTATCTTTCTTCATCCGCGAGTTATGTTGAAGTGGTACACAAAATCATATTCAGCATGTAGTGACACACAAAAAGAGGCTGTAGCTATTTTAAATTCTGGGATCTTTAGTATTACTCTTTTTGTCTTTGTGCGCAAGCGACAGAAAGGTGGCCGTAGTCAGGAAAATATGGAAAAATGCATGCAATATATGCACATTAATTTATCCTTTGTATTTATTCTTCCTATATTTCATTTCGTTTGTCAGGAGAGATTTGAGCGACCTGGCAAAAGTATACTGAAGAGTTCTTTCTCAACAACTTTTGTTTCCCTTCATTCCTGGGGATTAGAAGAGCTCCTTTCTTCGCGCGAAAATAAAGCCACCTACTTGGCTTTCGGCCAGAGATCGAATAAATTTGAGAAACCATACATAAGTGCACTGAGAATTCGCGAGCAAAACCGGCAACAAATAGTGAATTCTTAGCAGTCCTTGTGATTTCTCTACTTTTATTCGATCTCGGGCCGAAAGCCAAATAGACGGTTTTCATTTTCGAGTGAAGAACGCGAAGAAAGGATACCTTCCAATCCCCTGGAAAGCAGGGATTGTTATTTAATTTGATCCTTACTCTTTTGCGTTTGTAGTACGGCTCTTCATTATCATTAACGACATCTTATCGGAGGAAAGGAGAGCAGCAAACAATGAAGAGTGTCTCTCATATTCTGCTGTAGCAAGAGATTGTCAAAATTAACTGTATAACATAAAGGCAGAACCGTCTCTTATCTCTAGTATAGTAACATCTTTTCCAAATTCCACGATATGTAATCGCCCTGTTCATTGCATGGAAAGCCTTTATATCTCGTGTCATTATGGTCATGTCTAGACGATTGGGAAGGACATTTCTGCGGCAATCTTGTAGCTCTCGTATCCATCGCCACGCTTGATACGGGTATAGCCCTATTAGTAGTGACAGAATATGGATATAATAGGTGGATAATCAGGAATGAAGCTGGGGTTGTCCTGTCCCTAAATCCGTAGAGAGCTGCTCACAACGATTAGGAGAAGTGAGTAGATAATTAGTGATTATGATTATACATAAATGTAATTAGTAATTAAGGGTTGTGTTCGTAGAGTGGTTTAAATTCTCTCCCATATCCGCGCCAAAGCTGTTCTTGACGAACCCAATCGTCGCCGTGATCCGCATCGGTGCCGTAGTCAACGAGGAGAACGTCATGGTTGAGCTTCTTCTTCTTCGGATCATTGTGGTCCGGGTTTGTCGAAGACATATCAATACGAACAGTCGCCTAGCTTTCTTTTCCTTCTAACTCGTCTCAACAATCTTCGCTTTCACTTTTGAGGAAAGCGAGCGTTGAAACTGAAATATGACGATGGATGAACCCGCTTCCCTTCTTACTTCTCCCTCTCTTCTCCTTCCTACTTGGCCAGTTTTTTATCAAATCATTTTATCAAGCAATATTCAGATTCTCTCTCATCTTTCATTTCTCTCGCTCGTCCCATCTTTCTCTCCGTTTTCATTAACAATCTCCATTTTTTTCAGTATTTGAAGTTCTCTCACTATGACATTAATGTTCCCTCTATGTGCTATACCATTGCCATTTCAGGTAGTGTGATCTTAGATGTCCAAACTCGATGCTCATATTTGTCGAATACCAACGATTAAACACCGTCCGCGCTAGAAAAAAAGGACTAATTTCTTTCGCATCACTCGAAGACTTCTTCGAGTCCGTGAAAACCTCATGACAGGAATTTATCATTCGAGAAGAAATATCGATGATTTATATACCGATTTAGTTCTTTACATTAAGCAGAACATAAATGATGACTTATCATTAACCATTTAACCATTATTCACTTACTTGATGTAAGGTCAAATCTTCAATTCAATTCAGATAGCTTCATCAAACATACAAATTGATTCCACTTCCACCCTTCTTTTTCTTCTTCTTGGCAATTATGCCAATGATTTCGATGAGTATGCCAATTGCACATCAGTGCTCTCAAGTAAGTGCGTTTTCCTAACTTATTGTTAACACAAAATGGCTATGTTTAACTGAATAACAGACAATTACTTCTACTGAGTAAATAACCTGAACCATGCTTACAGACCAAGTGATGATATGTATGTCGAAACACTGACCTATTTACTTATCTTGGGCTTTTTAATGCAATTTTTTGAAAATAAATTAGAAATAATCTGACTGATAAGTTTTACTTAAACAGGAAATAATTTTTCTCGTTAATTCAATCTTATCGAAGGAAAGGATTAGTATGCAAGATAATAAATAGCAAAACAAGCAAAAAAAGTACTGCGAGTGTGAGGGAAAGTTCGGTTTGGTCTACTGCATACATTTAGAGGATAGATTCGATAGTACACAAGAGTCTATAATTACTGTACGTTTAATGTCGCTACTGTATAATCCCGACTGTTCTAATTGTTAGCCCTAGAGAGCGTGCAATATAGGAGGGTACTAATATCTTCCGTAGTTATTTCTCAATTAATGAGATTTAACATGTCAATAACACTGGAATGATGAGATGCAAATCGTTCCACCTTTCTGGATCAATGTTTTAAGACGAGACGAACTGATCTATGCTTAAAAAAAACGACATGTTATTTAATCGCCGGAGGCCTACTTCGTGTTCTTCACGGTCAGTGCTTATCGGGTGCAATTTCAGGACACAATGCCATGCACGGATGACAAGAACTGTACGGCATTCGCCTGGTTTGCGCTATGCAACGAGCAAGGCTGTTGTTACATTCCTGACACCGTGAGAACTTTCATGATTATTATTCAACTATTGCCTATCTTGATGTTTCAATTTAATCACTCTAATCTCTACTATCAATGCTTGACGTAATTTTCGTCATAAGTTCATGCATTTCTTTCATGACGGGATATGTGGGTGAAAAGTTGATTCCCAGCGGCTTCGAACCCGCGATGCCTAGCAAAAGCAGACTGAAACTTTATGCGACGAGCTATGGGGATCGAGATAAGAAAAGAAAGCCAACCTAGTGATACCTTATTGTTAGCCATATCTCCTTCTCAGGATCCGTCATCTATATCAACATCGTCTACAACGCTGAATAGGACCTCGAATCAGTTTGAGACTGCCCCCACAACGAGCCCCTCTGAGACCACCCCTACAACGAGCCCCTCTGACAATGAGACCACCCCAACAACGAGCCCCTCTGAGACCACCACCACAACGAGCCCCTCCGAGACCACGACGACGACGAGTGGATGCGAGGATTTTGAACCGAGATAGTGAGACTTTATCTCATATGCCACTGATAGTGATCGCACTCTTATCGGGGTAAAAGGCAGACATAATGATTTCTGTTATAATTTCTAGCTAATTCCAGCTGCGTCTTGTAAAAGGCGTAGCTGAAATTAGCTATAGATTATAAGAAAATTTCCACAACAAATTGACTGCATCCTCTGAAGTGCCTTTGTCGCATATAAATCGACGCCCTCTTTGATTTGAAAATGAATAATCTTTTTAAATCTTCTTTTTCAAGAAATTTTTTTTACATACATATTTCAGTTGCGCCGTCCACGTCAAAAACTGCGCCGCGAACCCGCTTGTGTATCAGACTTCTTGCAGAAAGACATGTAATTACTGCTAATTGGGATACCCTTCTCTCCATAACCCCGCTTTCTCTCTCCCTCACTCTCTATCTTTCTCTCTTCCATTCTTGCTGTCTACTACTCTCTCTTCTCTCTCGCTCACTCCCCCCCCCCTCTTTCTCTCTCCCCCATTCTTTATCTCTCCCATTCTTTCTCTCTCCGATTCTCTCTTTACTCTCGCTTTCTCCCCCCTCCTCCCCCGCCTCCGCTTTCTCTCTCTCCCCCATTCTTATCTCTCATTCATTACCTCTCCCGTTCTTTCTCTCTCCTACTCTCTCTGCCCTCTCGCTCCTTCCTCCCCCCCCCGCTTTCTCTCTCTCTCTCTCTCTCTCTACATTCTTTATCTCTCCCATTCTTTTTCTCTCCTAGTCTCTATCTACATCCCTCCGCCTTTCATTTTCACACTTTCTTTGTCACACGTTATGTCTCCTCGTTCTTCAGTATCTTCCGTCATTTTCCCTATTTATTACATTATTCGGCGTCGCTTCCTCCTATCAAAATAAAGCATCTTTTACTATTAATCATCAGAACGAACATCACAAGGATAACGACAAAATTTACAAAAGAGAGAAGAGAGAGAGGGAGGGAGAAAGAGAGAGAGAGAGAGGGGAGAGAGACTACTCGTTAATTGTGTTTCATCTCTGTTGGTGTCAAATCTTTTCCAACTTCCACTGTAAAGTCGTTTGACATGTGTTTGCCCTAGGTAACTGTGCATGGAAAGCCTTTATATCTCGTGTCACTATGGTCATGTCTAAACGGATGGGAAGGACGCTTCTTGGGCAATCTTGCAGCCCTTGTATCCATCGCCACGCTTGATACGGACGCAGCCCTGCAGGAGTAATAGGAGGATGATCAGGAATAAAAGAGGGTTTGTCGATTTCTGGAATTTGTTCTCACAAATAATTTGTAAGTGATTATTTATAATCATAAGTACTACTTAACTAAATAAAATAATAATTAGTAATTAACTAATTATTATAACCAAATAAAATCATAATTAGCAATTAACTAATTATAATCATGATTAGTAATTAACTAATTATAAACATAATTAGTAATTAAATAATTATTCTCATAATTAGTAATTAACTGTTAATAATAATTAATAATTAAGTAATAAAAATAAAATAAGTTAATCAGTAAATTAAGCACACACCTTCTCGCCCCAATTCGCTCCCCAACTGTTCTTGACGAGCCAATAGTCGCCGCCGCCGTTCGCATCGGTGCCGTAGCCAACGAGGACAACGCCATGATTGATCTTATCGCCCTGCTCATTGCAGTCCGGATTGTCGAAGACGCCTCAATACGCGCAGTTTTCATAGCTTCTCTAAGTCTTTGCATTGTGACTCGTCGTGTGCAAAAAAAAAGAAATTAACTATAATTTTCTCCTATCAATACGTTGCCAAGCCTCCTTTTCATCTCTGTAACCCGGTAAGTGAACAAAAAAACATATAAAAAAAGTTCTTCTAATTACACGCCAACCTCCGGCGTTTAGATGAAAAGATGGAGTCGCCAGGATCGCAATCGGTCCGTCCTAAAACATTTGTTTGTCTCTTATTCTGGTGGCCATTTCAATAAATTACTAAACATACGATGTTTTGAACCTCCATATGAACAATGACCTATACATACATACATAGATACTAGATGAATCTACATATATTAATTTATGTATGAATGTACATAATTTGGTGTTGAATGAATGGATAATGAATTAACTAATTATGAACATTATTAATAATTAAATAATTATTATAATAATTAGTAATTAACTAATTATAATAATTAGTAACATCTTCGACAGCCTTCATGAGAGCGGCCTCGTCGTTTTTCGGAATGATCTTGAAGCCTTCGTCCTTGCTGATCGGAGTGTACGCGCTCTCGTTACATTTGCCTTCCTGCAGAGAGTCGATGACAGCTTCGACAGAAAAGAGCGGAAAGCAGCAGCCCAACTTATGGTTTTAACCATACTATAGTACGTTTCTCGGCATGCAAGTTCTTATTCCCGATATACATACATCGGGCATAAGCAGCAACAACGCGAATTGCAAAGGTGAACTCTTTTAGCTAGAGATCGCGAGAGGAGACCAACCAAAAAAAGTCAGGAAAGTTTTAAATGGATTATGGTTGACCTTTGCGTATACGACTTCTTGCTCAAAGACATGCCATTACTGCTAATTGGGATACCCTTCTCTCCCACCCCCCCCCCCCCCCACCACCGCTTTCTCTCACTCTCCCATCCCCCCATTCTTTATTTATCTCATTCCTTCTCTCTCCCACTTTCTATCAATCTCAACCACCATTAATTTTCATTGTTTATTCGTCACTCATTATGTATCCTCGTTCTTCAGCATCTTCCACCATTTTCTCGATCTCTCTCACTATATTCGATCGCTTCTTTCTATCAAAATAAAGGATCCTTTACTATTAATCAATCAGAAAGAACATCACAAGGATAATGACAAAGATTACAAGCGAGAGAGAGAGGCAGAGAGAGAAAGAGATACGCAGAGAGAGAAAGAGAGAACGAATGAGAAAGAAAGAGAGAGAGAGAGAGAGGAGAGAGAAACTTCTCGTTGATTGCGTTTTATCTCTATGGTAATTAAATCTTTTCCAACTTCCACTGTAAAGTCGTTTGATACGTGTTTGCACTGTGTCACTTAATGGAAAGCCTTTATATCTCGTGTCATTACGGTCATGTCTAGATGATTGGGAAGGACGCTTCTTCCGCAATCTTGCAGCCCTTGTATCCGTCGCCACGCTTGATTCGGATGTAGCCCTGCCATGACTGTACACATAAGGATGTAATTGGAGGATGATCAAGAATAAAAGAGAATTTGTCGATTACTAGCATTTGTTCTCACAAATAATTAGTAAGTAACTATATGTGCTCATACGTAGCAATTAACTAATTAAAATCATTATTCGTAATTAATTTATTATAATTGTAATTATAAATTAACTAATTATAAATATAATTAAAAATTAACTAATTATTATCATAATTAATAATTAGCTACTTAAAATAATTAGTAATGAGATAATTAAAATCAGAATTTGTTACGTACCTCCTCGCCCCAATTCGTTCCCCAGCTGTTCTTGACGAGCCAATAGTCGCCGCCGCCGTTCGCATCGGTGCCGTAGATAACGAGAAGAACGCCATGATTGATCTTGTCGCCCTGCTCATTGCAGTCCGGATTGTCGAAAACTCCTGCAATTCCTCGAGGGGTTCGAACCAGGAACCATCCGTTTTGAAATCGAAACCTTTACCAATGAGCCATCCGGACATCATCAAGAGCATTCTTTTTCGTTGTGACACTCGTCGGCGAGTGAACAAGAAAAAGAAAAAAAATTCTGCAAAAGCGCGAACCTCCGCCGTATAGTTGAAAAGATGGGGTCGCGAAGATCGCAACGGCAATCGGTCCTTCCTAAAATAGTATTATAACGTTTATATTTTGGGTGCGTATTTTAATCAATACAACTTGGTTATACATATATACATATATAAACTATAAATACAATGAATGGATAGCTAACATTGCGACAGCCTTCATGAGCGCCGCCTCGTCGCCTACAGGAATCGTCTTGAATCCTTGGTCCTTGCTGATCGGCTTGAACTCGCCCTCTCTACATTTTTCTGCCTGCACAGAAGAGATTCGACAGATGATTAGCAAGGAGGAAACATTCGAGCCGAGTACGTTGACACACGGCATCCTTGCTTCTTGTGCGGCACGAATTGAAAATCGAACTTTTACACAGCTCTTTTAAATTAGCCAAAGAAAAAAAACACAATGGTGAATTCGCATGCCTTTTTGGATCGGGGAGATTTCAAACGTTTCGTGCACTTTTACACACATCGCACACCTTTGCTTTGTAGGGGTAGTCGACTGATGAGTCAATGCCATGCGTCTTCACGTAGTCAAAGGCCAGCATCATGTTGCCACCGTGACAGCCCTGCAATTTGACCTTCTAATCAATGCATTCTCGGCTGAGTCTGTTTTCGCTAATATATTTACTTAGAGGAATCTATTGACATGTGTATGTACATCGACTACAATTAAGACACTGCATTGCGATTAGTTCGCTCGTTCATGCTGCTGCTCTTATATTCATATAATTCAAGCTTCAGTGCCAGCTATGATGATACTAATAATGGTTTGTTCCTTCGCTTTGGTGTACATATATATGTATATACATATATACACATAGAAACCGTTTTTCCTCTCCCAGGGCACTATTTTCAATGCCATGGGCGTGGGAGGGGAACTATTAGAGGACCGGGGGCGGTGTTCTAATAAAGGGCGGGTACTAATAATATAAATAGTACGGTAGTCATCATTAATAATGATTACCGTATGCCATAGCGATGGGGCCCATGAAATGAAGATAGAAGAAAACATGAAAAGTGGTTACCGTGTTTCCGTCCTTGTTGTCGCAGTCGACGAGATCCTGTTCGGAGAACTCTACGAGTGTCGTGTTCTTGTTCTTGACGTAGTAGTGACTGGAGAGTGCGCCCGACGTCGAGAAGGCCCAGCAAGAGCCGCATTGCTGCAGATAAGGGATACGAATGCATGCAAATATTTGATGCTCGCATCACTTTTATTTCTTTTTTTTATTATTATTATTAAGATATTGTATTGTATTGATTCAACGGCAAGAGCTCTTTTTGGCTAGGAGGCCGCGGTCAGGAATGTAGTTCGTTTGGCGATTTAGTACAAACAATAGCAAGTTTTCTCTTATTTCATTCAGCCTAATCACTTTCTATCATGTGCGAAGACAGCCCATTTGATACATCAAGATCAGTTTTCACCAACTCCTTGGTTCTGGACGGGCGTCACGACGTTCTTCTCTCGCCAATCAACGGAGGGTTCCGTGTCTCTGGTGTAATTCCGTTCGTAGGTAGGCGCTTCAAGTCTCTTAGCTGACTTGATGAAGCCGGTTACCATGGGCTTAAAAGAAAAGATTGCTAGAAAAGCCCGGAAACGAAAATTACCGTGAAGAAAACAAAGAAAACAAAATGATAGCTAGTTTTAAAAGAATATAAATAAATAAATAAATATATATATATATATATATATATATATGTTTAAAACAAAAAAATGTATATATCATTTCTATGCTCCAACCATGTCCAAGCGCTCAGTGATGGGCATTCTGTAGGTTTTGTGCAGCTTCGCGTTATGCGTGATGACACTCATAAAAGAGTTGCAGAACATTTGATAGCGTGGTATTTCTTCCGTCACGTTAAGTCCGTTGACTAATAAAAGAGATTGGCATGTAAGTATCAAGGTAACGTGATAAATGTGAATTTTTCATATTAATTAAAAAAAATATACCACCATATTTCAGCGTTTTGAACAGCTTCCAAGCTTCGGTGCAAATCCTGGAAACGGCGTAAAATAGTTTTTTTTTAGTAATCTTGGGTAATTGAATTTACAAAGTCTAATTAGGATGTTAATAAGGAAAGAAAAAAGTAGTAGGTTACGCAGTTCTGTACGGGCCGAGTGCGTCGTCGCTTGCAGTAGACAGCGAGATCGCAGCGCCGATCGCGAGAATGAACAGGAGACGCATCTACGGGAAATTTCGTGAAAAGTGACGTGGACTTCGACCAGGAGAGGAGAAAGGAGAGATAGAGAGAGGGAAGAGGAAAGATGGAGGAGAGAGGCAGGAGAGAGGAGAGAGAGGAGAGGGAGAGAGTGAGGAAAGAGGGAGGCGAGAGGGAGGAGAGAGAGGAGAGGCAATAGATAAGAAGAGAGAATAATGAGAGAAGTACAGTGGGCAAAGTAAAAAAAAACAAATGTCTACAACTGTGCGGAAATGGATGTCGGTAGCGTTCTTTTATGCTCAGCGATCTTAGGAGGGCGGGTCTTCGAAGACTTGAAGAAACCTTTTCGTTTTCCAAGAAAGAGAGCGATGGCTCATCCCTCCTTCTTTCTTCATAAACAAAGTAGGCAGCAATTACTCATAAAATGATATTCTGAGAAAAAATTCAATCAAATTTGTTTGAATAGCTTGATGGCTTGATATTTCCTGGAATTGCTCGCTGCGTCATGGCTACTTCTTCTTTTGGAAAACACAATTAACAAACACAATATGAAGTGAGCATTTCTTCTTTCTTATTGAAAATAAATTACATTATTCTACTTTGTTATTCCTGCCGCCGTAGTAAAGTGTCGCATTTTGAGGGGTAATCCTCAGGATGTTACCCATGAGGATAATCTATCTGAATCTCTGGCATGAGCGTGCTCTCTCGTACTGTCTAGCATGCCACCATTCTCTACCCTCATGGGTAATGGCATGGAAAAGGCTGAGGGTTTTTTTTTGGGTAACGAGGACAGACCGAGAGAGCATGCAATTCTTGGAGACGCGGTCAACCTCATGTGTAAAATGGTTATGCCAATACGCATTGGCATAACCGTTTTTACCTTTCAGCGTCCAGCGCCAAATGACGAATATAGTATTTGTGGTAAAAGTAACGGCGTACTTTCCAGAACCATGAAGGATTCACTCTAAATTAGCATTTGAATTGTAATGTAATTTCATTATGTGTATTTTGTTTTAATTGCCGTTTACAGTTAAGTCTATGCTTTATTGTATTTATATATTCCATCACGTGAGTGACGACAAGACGAAGGAGGCCGCCGCGGCTGCAGCAGAAACTGCGCCATCCAGGCTGCCCGACCTGAACGAAGAGTTGAAGGCACAGGTTCTTATTCTTCTTAAGCTTATTTCGTTCGCTTCAGTTTTAACTACTTTGTAACATTCAGTTTTATACTGTCATTTTTATGGTTTTATTCGTATAGAATATGAACAACTTTCTTTAGCTAAGCATAAGCCATATGTATTCATTCTGTCATTCTTTACGAAATTTTGCTCTCTTAAAGTTCTCTGTAAATGAATACCTTAAACATGTTGGGGGATTGTTTGTAGTTTGTTTGTGATTGATCATGTGTCTTTTTTCTTATGCCCTCCAGCTCCACGCTCCAACTCCACTCTCTAGCTCTCCAGCTACACTCTCCAGCTCTCCAGCTCCACTCTCCAGCTCCACATTGCGCGTGCACTCGGGACGGTTCGTCGTTCTTTCTTTTTCTTTTTTAAAAAATCATTTCATTAATTCATTCGTTATTTGAACGTGACCACACGTTAGTTAGCCATCATCAATAGACTCATCAACTCTGTAATGTTCTTTTTATCTGAATTATTCCTTTTTCGGTGCATTTTACGTCTTTAGGGGTCATTTTACGGGTTACTGTAATACTGTATGTTGGGAATGTCCCTTTCTACTTTGAATACGGTGGATTTTCATAAATAATTAAAATTTCTTCTTCAGTTGGTCTGACGCTTGATCCTGCCGCGACTCACACTTCAGCGCCAAGGGATTCGACATCTGTTTCGCCATTCCCCACCGAATTCCCTTCGGTACCGTCTTGGCCATCTGGAATGCATACTGGAATTTTGATTCTTCCATTATTCCATATTTAGTTGGCGCGATTCCGGATGAGCTTTGGATGGATGCGAATGAGCCCAGTGTGACTTGGGAGGCTCTTCCAAATAGCTTCGTGGTATATGGAAAAAAAGGTTCCTCAAAAGGAGCGGCCTGCATACAACACATCTTCCGCCTCCTCTCTGCTGCATGGACTTGTGCCCGCCCACCACAACGACCCCTGCTCTTCGTCGCTAACCAGGTCCACATGATGACTAAGACTTCGCTAATTCCTGCTTTAAGTACACAGATAGAATTCATGGTTTATTACGAGAAAGAATATCGTTCAGGCACGTCGTGCGTCAGCCCTTCGCTCCACTTTCTGAGCCTTCTTATCATGTACTCCACTGTGCATATTACTCTGAAATAAGGACCATTTTGCCGCAGGTTAGTCCATGAAGGAGAAAGTCAGATCGAAATATTCTCTACAATACTTTACACCTCCCAATATCACAATTAAGCATCACTTTTTCAAGGTCAAAAGTTTTAATGGTAAATGAGAGATATATACGGGTTTTTGTCAAAAAAAAATACACAACCAAAAAATCGTATAATTCAATGAGATTAAGGCGAGTGTAGAATGCCGATTCCAGTGGTTCCATGTCGCATCTTGAAGGCAACATCGTCTGAGTGTTCGACCTTCTTTTGAATTCCGTCTTTCTTCTCTGCTGTTTACTGTTTTTTAACGGTATTCAGTACACAACAAGCAAACTTTATACATAACGTAGAGAAATTCGAATAAACGGAAACGTAAGAATAAGTTACTCATTATCTGTTTGATTCACATTTCTCTATCGATTCTTAAAGTTGAAAAGCGGTAACCAACGCATAAAGTCTCGATTTGCTCGAATGATTGTTTCATTAAAAAAATGTGTGAGGTGAATGACAATAATTCAACAAAAGCATGAGTAGCCTGGATTCACCACATTTTTCTTGAACAAGAAGCCTCGAGAGCAAATGAGACTGAAGAGAGAGGCCAGATGGAAAAGGAAGAATAACTCCTGGTCAGAGCACAATGAATTGGGAAAGAAAGAGAGAAAGTGAGAATGAGAGAGAGAAAGCAAATTTGCAAAGAGCAATAAGATGTAATATGCTATTTTAATGCAACATCGACTGGGTGTTCATCGTACTTTCGAATATCTTCTTCCTTTTCTGTTGATTACTTCTTTTAAGTCTGTTTAATGCACTTTATAAAATATGTCTCTGGTCGTTTGACTTCCTCTTCCAATCCTCTCTCTCAAGCTCTTAATTCTAATACAACGGGTACTCAACGACAGTCGCTCTTCTCTCTCGCTTTGCAGGACGGCCGGCAGACGAGCACACGGGGCCGTGGCGGACGAGGGCGTGGTGTTTCGCAGCCGCCCCGCCGTGCCGGCAAGCGGAACAGCGTTGGAGAGATGGACGATGCCACCGGCCACAAGAACCCTCGCATCTGCGCTCCACCAGAAGGTACCCATGGCGAAGTCTTTGATGCCCCCTCGAGCAACCAGCCTTCCCTCTTTGACTAGGATTCTACCACTCCAGACCTCTCCGTAATCACTTGCTCTTTAATTAATATTCGATCTGTTAGCCGTAAGTTGCCTCTTCTTAGTGCTCACATTTCTGAATACCGTCCATTAATTATCGCTCTTACGGAAACCTGGGCCTCTCCGTCCACAGTCACTGATGGCATGCTTTCTATTAATGGACTTTTCAATGTGTATAGATCTGACCGCATATCTGATTCTCCTGGTGGAGGTGTGGCTCTTCTTATTGCGGCAAATCTTTCATCCTTCCTTCTATCTCAATCTAGTTTTAGCATATTTTGCCAACTTCTTTCTGTCGCTGTCTGCTCTCCTAGCAAGAAAATAGTTATCCATTGCGTATACAAGAGCCCCAGATGCTCTCTCTTTGATTTTGATAGTTGCCTCGAGTCAATAGCGGATTCTGTTTCTTCCCTACATGAATCTGATCACATAATAGTTGGCGATTTTAACTGCCCAGATGTCGACTGGACCACACACTCCTCTATCTCTCCTCCTCTCTCGTCGTCTGCATCTCTGTCTCTTTTTGCACGCTCTCTCGCACTGACACAGCATGTCCATGCCCCACTCCACGCTCGATCTTGTCTTTTCTACGTCGTTCGACGTCATTGATTTTTGCCACGTAGTCCCCCCTCTGCCCTCTCTCGACCATGCCACTGTTCATTTTGGAATCAAGCTACCCTCTCCCTCCCTCTCACCTATCTCCGTCTATGATTTTAAACGCGCTAACTGGCCCGCAGTCAACGGCTATCTATCAAAGATCAACTGGCGTAGCCTTTTCGGCAATACTGCTGACCCTGACTGTCTCTACAATTTGTTCCTTTCTCATGCTCTTCATGCCCTCCAATCTTTTGTACCTCGCAGAAACGTTCTTCGATCTCACCCAACTCTCCCGCTTCGCACCCAATCACTTGCACGAGTATGTCATCGGCTCTATAATCAGGGCCACTTTCTTGGTCTCTCGCCTTTCCTCTCCGCATCTCGCAAGCTCAAAAGGAGCCTCTACAGTAACCGTCGCAAACTTGAACTCTCTCTCTCCAAGTCCCCCCAAATGCGCCTACTGTATCGTTATGCAAATGGAATCATTAGAGACTCTCCCACTATTGGCACCATTAATACCCCGGCTTGTCCGGCTCTCAATTCACTTTCGAAGGCTAATACATTTTCTTCTGCTTTTTCCAGAATTCCTACACGTAACCCTCCCTCTCCTCCCCCACTATCGTTTTCCAATGATTCTCCTAAACTGGATTTTATAGATATTTCCGCGAACGAAGTCTATCGCGTCTTATCCCGTCTTCCCAACAGAAACTCAACCTCTCCAGACGGTCTACCTTATATTTTCCTAAGAAATGCCGCTCCTTCCATCACTACACCTCTCACCCTCCTCTTCCATAATTTTTTGCTTCACTCGCATATTCCCTCTGTTTGGAAGCACGCATTAGTTCGACCATGTTATAAACGAAAAGGACCGCGCGATTGCGTTAACAGTTACCGCCCGATCTCACTTACTTGAACCGGCGCTACCTATTTCAGCTGAAATGCTTTGCATAGTGAAAGAAGGTGTATTGCTTCGTACAATTCTCTGCTCCAAATGGAATATTTCCAGCGCGATAACAGACATTCTCTTCCACTGTCGAGCAGTAAGTCGTCGTTCGCTGAAGTGAGGCCGCAAATTAAAATTAATGCTTGCACATTTAGAAACACATTGTTGAACGAAAAGGAATGAAGAAACCACAATCAACAAGCGAGGAGCAGCGATCGAATAAAGGCTTTCTCCAGCATACAAAATCGCCTGGATCCATTCTAAAGTGATAGTGATTTGGGTTCACTTTGGACATACATATGTATGTCGGTATTGAACTGACAACCGAAGCTGCATGGAAGCTTGTAGGGCCGGTCGGGCTCTACGATGAACATTTTGTCCAGAATGCCGAATATAGCCGAGCGTACTTTTGAGTTGCAAACCTTAGTGCATTACCCTTTTCTTCATTACTTTATTAGTGTATTAAAGAGTAGTAATAATAAGAGCATGGCGAAAAATTAATGGGCTTGTGGTTCTGAAAAAAAAAGAAAAAAATTAAAGAGGGAATCTGTACCTTATTAAATGCGACTTGCATGTTCTTCTGGGCGTCCGACGAAATTAGAGTGGAGGCCACAGAGTAATAGCCGGTATGTTTCGCTTTGTGAGCAAAATAAAGTAAAAACGAGATATAGGATTCTTACATTTTTTGATGCCGAATTGTCTTGTAGCAGATGTATGCTGCTTGTTGGTGGAAGCTGAAGATCGTGTGTATGACGATACGTGAGAATCTAAAGTTAGACTCTTCATACCAATTAATAGAGAAAAAGAGAGAAAAAACAAGCATGAATTGAATTGACAAGGAACAAGAACAAAAAAGGAAGATAGAGGAAGAGATATCGACGCGGGAAAACACAATCAAATGACAGGAGCTTGGCAACTGCATATTAATAAGTGATAATGGCCCGAATGGAAACCACATTTAAAGACCCATTCTCTGCTACAGACATCCAAGCCCATACGAGCGGTCCATTTAAGATTGGTATTCTTTTTGTTCGGCAATGACCACAGACTCGAGTGTCTCTTTTTGCCAATCATACGTACCACCTTAAGCATCACATTGGCTCTCTTCAAGTGCTGTGCATTGAGAGAGAGAGCGAGAGAGCTAAAGAGAGCATCAAGAAGGAATGGTTGAAGTAGATTGTATAGGTAAGCGCAAGCAAATATCAAGGAAGTATCAAATATACATTTATCGACATTGCAATGTAGCGAATGAGTTTGGAAGCATCAC
Organism: Allodiplogaster sudhausi; assembly: GCA_945643635.1. NCBI lineage: Eukaryota > Metazoa > Nematoda > Chromadorea > Rhabditida > Diplogasteridae > Allodiplogaster > Allodiplogaster sudhausi. Next base: position 2,987,856 of record CALZFC010000027.1, read on the forward strand.
TGGAGGTTGCATCGCGCGACGGCTAATTTCTGAGAGAAACTGTTTGCAAGAAGAACGATTGAAGAAAGAGTGTTAAGAACATTGAAGGGAACATGGAATATGGAATACGTTACGAATTTGCTCCACCGCACTCTCCAACTCTTTGGGAATGAAGCTAGCTTAAACGATTGGCTCCGTCTATCATTCGGCAGCGAATTGAGTCAACGACATATGAAATTAGAGGATATCTTGAATAATGGCATTTAGAAGGAATGCTGTAAATATATGTAGTTGAATTTCACTATACATTTACATAAATACATACATAAACGCCTCCTTATTAATTGGCGTACTCTGTTTAATACGCAAATTTATCACATCGGCACTTTGTCTAGCACTAACAATGCATGTAATTGATGTGTGCTTCCGTACACGCGGTTAACATTTTCAAAATGACAAAGAAACTAAATAGTCCTATATTCCTCTTTACTTTTCTTCCTTGCACTATTGCGTGTGTGTGCCTTCATAGAGTGTACGATGTTGAATCAACATTTGGACTGCCTTCAAAATGTCACGATGGATTCGTTGGGTGGTTGCATTTTTCAAAATGTCACGATGGATTCGTTGGGTGGTTGCATTTTTCAAAATGTCACGATGGATTCGTTGGGTGGTTGCATTTTTCAAAATGTCACGATGGATTCGTTGGGTGGTTGCATTTTTCAAAATGTCACGATGAATTCGTTGGGTGTCACCTTTAGTGGCATTTGAAAACTCTATTTCGACTTTATCTGCACATAATTAAAGAGTACGGTCTTCTAGAAGACTTGGTCACTTTCTACAACTGCGCAAGTAATGGAACGCAATTTCGGCAAAAAGAACAATCGACGATGCCGCATAGAGTCCAAGGGCAATGAAGATATTCAATCGCATTGAGACGGTGTCGATGGGGCGAGCGCTTATTTCTATTCGTACATTATTCGCGAACTTTGGACGGTTCGAATAGCGGCGCCACCAAAAAGTCTCAATCTGGAATTAGATTGTGGAAAGGAGCACACCCTGAAAATATGTCTTACAAAAGAAACTATTATGAAATAATCAGTTAACCTGGTCCAAATTGAACATCCCGAGCGCAATAACGGACATTCTTTTGTGTTGCCGAGCAGTAAATCGTCTTTTGCTGGAAGAATCATCATATTGTCTTTTATGAGTCCAGCAATTATGAGTTGCTGAAATAGTATGGACCTATAGTACAAAGTTGACGGAAATGGAATGAAAAGGCTGCCGTCGTAGAGAGATTGCGAACGATCAAAGGACTGATGCCGTCTGATTAGATCGCGAGCGTCCAGTCTGAAGAAGAGTTCTCGTGCGGAGTAGTGGAAATTACAAAATCCATTACGATATGACGTCAAGTGGTGCACACTATATGAGAGACTGATCGCACTATATACGTAAAGATGGTTCAAGTAATAATGAAGGTGTTTTAACGTTGGCACCGTCTTATAATCATATATTTTGTCTGTTTTTCTAGCAGTGCTCCCTGACAGTTGGACGTTGCATGGCAACTTGAAGGGCTTCTCGGGGTCAACGATAAAGAGCTTGTCGAGTGCAGAAAACATTGCCGAGTGCTCTTTCGGGTTGCATAGCTCAATCGAGATTTATTACTTTCTTAATTTTTTTAAAATTTAAGCAATTTAAATCTCTTGGTTGGTCTCACTTTCTTCATTAGAGATAGAATTAACGAAAACGAAATGATCGTTTATATCATTTCAATTTTTTCTTGTTTTAGATTTCTTATCTCTTATACAGTTGAACGTTTCCAAGCCATGTGTGGAAGATTTAATAATAAGTATTTAAAAAAAAACAATTAAAAAGTGAATCCGGTTTTTTATGTTCTAATAGCTTCAATACCTCATTCACTGCACCCTGCATTCCGCTTCCAACGAATAGCGGTCCTTGACCGCTCAAAGCTTCTTCCTAAAATTGTTCTTTCATCTCTGCTAATGCCATTTGAATATCTTCTTCTAGCTTCCATTTTCTGACTGTTAAAGAAACCTGACAAATTCTTTTTCTTCAAAGCTAGCCAAACGAAACTTTGAGGGCAAGTAGCCGATGAGCTCTCGAATCGGTCCATATTCAAAGTATTTATCAAGCACAACTTTTGACTGCCCGCTGCGGACTCGACTGATAAAGTCCATGAACTTCCTGAAAATGGGTGTCGTATTATTTCATTTTAACTATAAGGTAGTATTATCCACTTTTAAATATATAAAGAAAAAGAAGAATTTAAGTATTGAATTGAGTAAAACGGGCTATTTTAGATTGAGATGTTTATTTACTTTTTTAAATGTAAAATATAATTGTAAATAACGTCGGCGGCAACGTCGATGGCACAGCCGTGTTGCCAGTGAAGGCGGCCGAGTGAACGGCAGCGAGCACGATCAAAGCGACCGCATAGAATCCAGCGTCAATCCGTATTCTTGCCTTGTGTCCTGAAATGCACGTAGGCATTAAAATGATTAGCCAAGTATAAAATACTATTGACATAGGAGAAAAATAAATAAATAAAAACCGTCTCTATTATATAACCTACTCTTAGCGTAATGTTGAAGGGCAACGGCGATGCTGAGAAGAAGCAGAAGAATAACAAAGGCGGGATATGAAAAGACAATGTAGGCGAGGAGGGAACGATTCTCAGAGCGGCGGACACGCTCGTAGAAGGCTTCCTAAAAGTGGTTAGAAAAGTGCTTTCTTTTAAGCATCAGGATGTCTGGGATTGGTATCGTAATTAAAGAAGTTTTGCGGAACCAGGAAATCAATTTTATGGAGCCTTTTAATCATAGATTTCAAATTTCTTTTCCATTACATTAACAACAAAATGAAACCCTGGAATAGTCTAGGTTCCTTGAGCTTCAATGTCAACATTGGAAAGCTGATACTAACAAGGCTGAAAACGATCGGTGTGACAGTGAAGTAGAAGTCACGCAGACGCTCAGGACGATAGTTCTAGGAAGAATGAGTGAGTTTGCGCGCGCATATGTATGTGTGAAGAGAAAAGATTTGAATGTCTATTTTGGCGGGAAATTCAAACCTGGTCAACGAGTGAGCCATGAACGGAGCCATTCTGAATCTCTCCAAGCAGTCCGGGATGCCAGCCAGCCGAGTCAGGACCACGCTCTTCTATCAGGAAAAAGGGCCTATCAGAGAGGAAATCAAGAGTTGTATCAAATCACTATTTCATGGGCATTGCATTATCACAATTCTATAGCAAAGAGACGAAACCTCTTCTCGCGCCCTTGACGACAATGATTGTTTCATTGAGCGCCCTCGCCCACATCTGCCAAAGGTCCCAGTAGATGCCACGTGGCATGCCGAAGCGAGAGAAGAGGTAAGGCGCGATTCGCCTGCTCACTTGGCCGTCAGACAAGAGGATTGGCATCAGCTGGAATGATATTCGCACTGATTTAAAGATGGAGGAACACAGAAAACTAATGATTACAGGATCGAATTGGCGAGTCAAGGATAAGAATACGCTTTCTCATTTTCGTGTGCTATTTCGCAGGGCAGGTTGAACGTGAAGGAGTGGGGAGGGCCTTTGTAATCTCACATAATGTTTCGGAGATTGTACTTAGTTACATAATTATATCAGACTTTTTTTTAATTACAATGGGAGCTTGCAAGAGAGCAACACCGAAGGCAAGCTATTTCTAACGAAAAGAGAAAGTTTGACTAGATCGCGACTAGGCTGCCTGACGTGTCGAAATGCCATGGAAGGTTGTAATTTGATAAGTTGGGCCGAGAGAATGCAGGAAGAGTGCTACACGTGACTTGGCCATGGATGATGAAGAGAACGAAGCAGGAGTGTACATTGTGGGCACCTACAAAATTTATATACCTGCATACTGGGAGTTAATGTACTGCCTCTGATAATGATCTATAATTGTATGCGATATGATGTGGTATTTATTGCCTATGTTCAACCAAAACACGTGACAAGTTGCGGAGTTGCATGGACCTGCCAGGCCTGGGTGCCTTTCTTGAGCGCCGCTGAGGCTTCGCCAATGTCGGAGACCGACCATGCCAAATAGGAGGCCATGTTTTTGTCCAGCACTGCGTACCATTTATTCGTCTCTGCCTCGTAGACGTGTGGGTCTTGTAGATTGTTGGCATTGGACACGCCGTACTCCGAAATGAACACGGGGATCTTCGCTGCAGCTGTGGAGTAGGCATTTCGTTTGTACTCTTGGTGCGATCCCGAGTAGAAGTGATTCACGTACATCACGTTGGTCTGGCCTAAATTATAACAGAAGATGATTGATAATGGAGTGTGCGTCCTACATACCCCAGAGAGGTGAGTTGCTGGCGGCGAGGATGCCTGAGGCTCCCGACCATGATGGAGTACCCAGCAGGGCCACGTTGTCAGGGTCGATGGCCCGAATCGCCTTCAGCACGTTGTAGTGGTAGGGCTTCACAACGTTGTTCCAGTCCAGCTAAATTGATTGCTGTAAGCCAAGAAGAAACCGCCTCAAAGCAACACCAGGTGAGGCTCGTTGAAGGTCTCGTAGAGCACGTGCGGGTACTTGCCGTAGGCGGTTGCCATTTGCTTGAAGAAGTCAATCGCTTGGCACTGGTGATCCTGTGCGTCGTGGTCGTGCCAGTCGATGATCACATTGTGCTAATGTTTGGCTATATTGGAACTTTATCATTATTTATTAAGATTCACATCCTCATAAAATTACATTGTGCTAATGTTTGGCTATATTGGAACTTTATCATTATTTATTAAGATTCACATCCTCATCACAAATTTGGTGAAAACCATCACACTATCAATATCGCAAGTTCGGTTTGTTACGTTTCAGACAATCTTGAAGTCTTCATATAGTAGTAGGAGTTCTCACAACGACGCATCATATGATTTCGTATTTTAACAATACGAACAAAAATGTTAAAATCTTTGAACCTTTTCGAAAGATGTCACTATCGTTCCTTCTCCAAATCCAGCATGTCCTGGTCATCACAGAGAGTCTTTGAGTATGACTCAAAGACACTCGGCCTGAGATGCAACTCAAGAAGCCGTCTCATTGTGACACAGGGACAGTATTTGAATATCATAAATTGCCACCATGACAATTCGCACCTCGTCTATGGGTCCTCTTCCTCTCAAAGGGATATCACTTGTAGGTACTGTGCAGCAATCGTTGTTGTAACTCTTTTGTTATCTTTCTATCTCTCTCTCTTTCTCTCTCTGCGTCTTTTTTTTCTTTTTTTTTCTTTTTTTTAACTCTCTCTCTCGTTCTATCTATCTCTCGTCCTCCCATCTTTCTCCTGGAGGATCCAATGGCGGCGCGTCAAAACTGACAATAGGAGTTCCCAATTTTGCAATCTTTCTTCGAATTTATTTACTTATTTATTCATACATCAGTTAAATGATGTGGCAACATAAACATTAAATTATATAATAGGAACTCGCAGACAAACCCGTCACAACTACGAATGCTAACATTCCTTCGAGAGGAAGAGGATGAGGATGTGAATCTTAATAAATAATGATAAAGTTCCAAAATAGCCAAACATTAGCACATTGTAATCGCTACTTCTTCTCTTGGAAAACACGATTAACAGACACAATATGAAGTGAGCATTCCTTCTTTCTTTTTGGAAATAATTTATTTCTGGCGATATTTCTCAAGATATTTGCTTTTGTCTTGGAAATAAATAACGGGAGAAGAAAAAAATTGCCGAATTAGGTTTTCGCAGATTTTACGATCCACGGCCTTCACACGAAGACGAACTTGTTTGTTCGATGATATGCCTTGTTGTTGGTTCATTTTCTAACGTATGCTTCTTATAACAATAGCATGGTTCTTAATTTACATACATATACAGGTCTTCAGACTGAAGGACACATCGAAAATCTCACTTTTCTATACAACGGAGGTTCTCGTTGAGCGGCTGTAGTAATATCATCGATATAACTCGGTGCTCGTTAATCTTCTTTGCCTGGAAACAACTCTGATCGGGAGGCTCAACGAGAACCTCCGTTGTATAGAAAAGTGAGATTTTCGATGTGTCCTTCAGTCTGCAGACCTGTATATGTATGTAAATTAAGAACCATGCTATTGTTATAAGAAGCATACGTTAGAAAATGAACCAACAACAAGGCATATCATCGAACAAACAAGTCCGTCTTCGTGTGAAGGCCGTGGATCGTAAAATCTGCGAAAACCTAATTCGGCAATTTTTTTCTTCTCCCGTTATTTATTTCCAAGACAAAAGCAAATATCTTGAGAAATATCGCCAGAAATAAATTATTTCCAAAAAGAAAGAAGGAATGCTCACTTCATATTGTGTCTGTTAATCGTGTTTTCCAAGAGAATAAGTAGCGATGACGCACCGAGCAATTAAAGGAAATATCAGCCATCAAGCTATAAAAAACAAATTTGATTGATTTTTTTTCTCAGAGTATCATTTTATTAGAAATGGCTGCCAACTTTGTTTATGAAGAAAGAAGGACCGATGAGCCATCGCTCTTTTTCTTGGAAAACGAGAAGGTTTTTTCTAGTCTTCGAAGACCCGCCCTTCTGAGATTGCGGCGCATAAAAGAACTCATGATGAATTTCCACACAGTTGTAGACAATGACTTTGAATGATTTTTTTCCTTGCCCACTATGTTTCTCTCATTATTTTCTCTTCATATCTATTGCCTCTCCTCTCTCTCCTCCCTCTTGCCTCCCTCTTTCCTCCTCCCTTTCCTCTGTTCTGCAAGAGGGAGGAGAGAGAGGAGAGAAAAGGAGAGGCAATAGATAAGAAGAGATAATAATGAGAGAAAGATGATGGGCAAAGAAAAAATCATTCAAAGTCATTGTCTACAACTGTGTTTAAATTCATCCCGGCATCGTTCTTTTATGCGCTGCGATCTCAGGGTGGGTCTTCGACGACTAAAAAAAATCTTCTCATCTTCCAAGAAAACGAGCGATAGACGACCTCATTCCTCCTTTTTCTTCATAAACAATGTAGGCAGCAATTACTAATAAAATTATACTCTTAGAAAAAAATGCAATTAAATTTGTTTTCAATATTTTGATGGCTTGATATTTCCTGAAATTGTTCGCCACGTCATGGCTACTTCTTCTCTTGTAAACACAATTAACAGACACGATATGAAGTCACCATTCCTTCTTTCTTTTTGGAAATAATTTACATTATTTTACTTTGTTATTTCTGGCGATATTTATCAATATATCAGCTTTTGTCTTGGAAATTAATAACGGGAGAAGAAACAAATTTCGCAGACTTGTTGTTTGCTCATTTTTCTAGTGATATGTTTCTAATACCAATAGCTTGGTTCTTAAATTACATATCTGCTCCCTAATCATCAAAGCCTTCTCTGTATTTCTCCCTCTTACCCTCACCTTCTCTCTCCATATTTCTCGCTCTCTTTCAACTTTGTCCTGATATACTGTCTGCAGCCAAGCCACAATCGGTGGTGATTATGAGAGCCTCTCTGTATGAGTTAAGGAGCGTCTGCCCCAGATTTTTTTTAATTTGTTTTTACTTTGAAAACTTTACAAGGGATGCATCTAGTGTTCATAACGATTTTTAGGTGGTCAACAAATTTTAGAAACACAATTTCTCATAGTTATAAGTCGTAATGTTCCAAAATCCTATTTCTCACCCTCATTTTATCATTTTTCACACAACATAGAGAGTTTATCACATGGGGAGGGCAAGGAAGCCGACGGCGACTCCGACGGCGAGAAGAAGAGAGATGAATGAGGGAAACTGTTATTTGAAGAAGGCTAAATAAATATTTAAAAATAGATACATAGAAGAGAAAGTTCTTGAAAAACTCTACTAACAGCCCGGTACTATCAGCGGTCGTTGTTGCCTCTTCCACCAAATTGGAATGGTCACTGCAAACAGAGCTTTACATACATATAGTATATAGAAAAGATAGTTCTTGAAAAACTCGACTAACAGCTCGGTACTTTCTGCGGTCGTTGTTGCCTCTTCCACCAGATTTCAATGGTAACTGCAAAGAGAGCTTTACAAACCAGAGGTGTATCGGAATTCCGAATTCCGACCTTTTTTCTTTTCGAAATTCCCAATTCCGTTATGAAAATTTTTATTCCGATACATCCCTGTGGTGCTATTTTTTTAGTGGTTACAGAAAAAAAGTGTCACCCAACCCTCTTCGTATTCCCGGAAATATAAGGCTTCCAGTGGAAGAGGATGTCTCCATTATCGCTAGGGAAGTTGAAGGAGAAATCCGTCCCGGTCATCTTCACGTACGCTTCGACTTTCTGCCCTAAAGGTGTTTATTTGTAAACATTTTGGCCGCTTGCTTTGAAACAACAATTTGTGAACAGTTTTCGGATACCAATACGCAGATAGCCGCCTTCTTAAAAATTATTGATGAACGGAATATCGTACTTCCTTCCGGGGAGTTCAATCTTCGTGAGTTGAATGTCGCCCATGAGCTATGAATATGAATTTTCATTCTTGTCGGGATAAGAGAGAGTTATTTACACCTAAAATCTTTTCTATTTTTATGTATTTATTTGTTTTTGGTATTGATCCGATCTCGACCTCAAAGGAGTTGAACTCCTTGAAATTTCCGTTATGCATGATATAGCCAAGCTGGCTGCCGTTGATGCTCAGTTCGTACTTGTCCTCATGAATTCTAGAGAAGCAATTTTCTTCTTCTTCCAGTTTTGTTGATCTATTCTACTTTATGATCAACAAATATTTTTTTTTAAATCTATAAGAGACATCTACAATAATTATATAATTTTATGCAAAATGTTTGACATGCCGGAATAGCAGCTCGATCAGATCGCCGGGACTGGCGGCCAGGTTGTCCCAAGAGAGAGGCTGCAAGGAGTCATTTTGGCTTTTGGGTGTTCATTTATCTCGCAAAGTTTTGTCCGCTCGCTGTCAGCAAGAAATCTCGAAAGAACCTTAGTAAAAAAAATTAGGATTACAGCAAAAAAAAAGTTTTTCATAACTACCACCAAGGCATCGTTGAGCACGAGCGTCTTGTTTTCGAATCTAAGATTCTCACGCAGAGCGGGACAATCGCGGCCACTCTCGAAAAGATTCAGGGAGAGGCTAAGGAAATGGAGGAAAAAGAAGAATTAGAATGTATTCCTAAATATTTTCCTTTGAAAAGCGTCTTAATGAGAGTTCAAAAAAGAAGACGGCAAAATCACTTTTTTAGCATTTTGAAAGAATTTGCTGACAATGTAGCGTTGGCGGCCAGCAGACCGACGATGCTAAGCGACTGGCCGACCACGAAGGGCTGCGTAAAGTTCGCGAAGAACGGATTCGCCAGAAACATCTGCAATAACAAGACGTTTTTATTTTAGTCAACTTCTCTGCCTTTAGAAGCAGAAGATGATGGGAATGATAGTTTTATCACCAGGAACACAAGCCAACCCTGACGGAGGCAACCGCTCACGAAGAGCCAAGGAGGGGAGAATGATGAGGAACGCCTCGAAAACACAATTTTGTATGCTAATGATGGAAAAGGCTGGAGGGAAGGAAACGTGAGGAATGGAACATTCCGTCACACATCTATAGGACCAGTCGCTGTAGAGTAGGAGAATAATGCAACAATCATTTTCAGCATTGCTGGCAGCCTGAGCCAGGTTGCTAGTAATCGATTCCAGTTGCGAAATATGGTCATTAACATAATGAAATTTCTAGGAATCCCAGAGTTTTCGAAGAGATGAGAAGAGGTAGGTGGATAAAAAAATAATGTTAGGTGGAGGGACAAAGGTTACGGTCACCATGATTCTTCGAATTGACCAAATTTCCGAGGTAAACAAGGGTCAAGGTTGGGGCTTATTGGCCCCTTGTGGTCGGCCAAAGCAACACGTTTCCTTCACATGGGGAATTCGAGCCGATTTACTTATTGTTTCAGTTATACCTCGCCCAAGATGAAGGGCGACAAGGAGACGGAGCGAAGAGAGGCAGAAGAAGTCGACCACTCAGCAACTCAGAAACAACAAAGACTGATCTTGACCTGTCAAAATGAGTCGAATTGATATAATTACGAAATACTGCATATTCAAACTTAGATTAGAAAAGACAAATAAAGGTAATGATTAATAACGTTAAACAGTTCGGCGGGTCAAAATCATTTTAAAATCATCTTGATATGCAATAAGGCCATAAAATGTGTTGAGAAGTGTAAGGAGATTATAGGGGTCATTTTGGCGAAAATGTGTTTTGAAGGGTCCATTTCGGTCATCGGGACCCCCCATGTTAAAAAACGGAGAACACCACGTGAAAGAGCGTGCTTTGTTAAATCTAAAACAATTATTGTTAAAGTGGAAGTCCGACCACTTTTTACGGTAGCACGCGATAAATGCGCGCGAGTCGGTCAAAATGGCGCATTTTCGGCCGCCGAGGCACCGTGCAAGCGCATTCATCGATCCATAACTACGCTTAATGTTAATATTACAAAATCGTTAGCATATCATCTAAGAGCTCTCATGGAGATCTTCAAATGTTACATACATAAGAAAGAGGATGAAATTTGGTACAAGATGAACCCTTTTCAATGGAATTCCATGCATACGATCTTTTGTTATAAATCATAAATTAGTGCCAATAGCGTCGCTGTCATTTCGCCCAAGAATTCACATTTTAGGTTATTCGAATTAGAATATTCCAATCCTTTTTTCTACACTTTTTCCATAAGGCCTTGTTATCCTACTCTTATGGCTTATAACAAAAGATCGTATGCATGAAATTCCATTGAAAGTGGTCAATCTTGTACCAAATTTCATCCTCTTTCTTATGATGTATGTTTCGACAGGCGAAAATGTTTTTAAAGTAGATTTTTAAGCCTTCTAATTGTACAGATCGAAATTTCCCATATAAATCGAAACTTTTCATTAAAAGTATGTATGTAAGATTTGATGATCTCCGTGAGAGCTCTTAGATGATATGCTAACGATTTTGTAATGTTAACATTGAGCGTAGTTATGGATCAATGAATGCGCTTGCACGGTGCCTCGGCGGCCGAAAATGCGCCATTTTCACCGACTCGCGCGCATTTATCGCGCGCTACCGTAAAAAGTGGTCGGACTTCAACTTTAGAAATAATTGTTTTAGAGGTAACAAAGCACGCTCTTTCACGTGGTGTTCTCCGTTTTTTAACATGGGTCCCGATGCCCGAAATGGACCCTTCAAAACAAATTTTCGCCAAAATGACCCCTATAATGAAAATTTTAGAAAAAAGTTACTAAAGACTTTTTATGCCCCATCAGACAAGGAATCGAACAAATGTTTCAAAATTGAGATTGGTCGCCATTGAACGGAGTTACGCTCATTTGAAAATTTTTGGTATATACTGTAGACATACTTGAGAAAAAGTTTTTTCTGAAAACGGTTTTGGGAAGCCATTTAGGTCCTACACACGCTGTATTAAGGAAATTAAGATCAAAGGGTACTTGTGTTAACTGTCCTCTCCATAGGGTACGCGGGCTGGGCCGGGCCGGGCCCTACCTTCAAAATCTCGGCCCGGCCCGCCAAATTAGCAACGGGCCGGGCCGGGCCTATGTAAAAACGGGCCCGGCCCGGCCCGTAGGGTACGCGGGCCGGGCCGGGCCGGGCCCGTGGGGCATGAGGGCACTGCCGGGCCGAGCGCGGGCCCGACAAATTGGCAACGGGCAGGGCCGGGCTTGGCCCGCTTTGGACATCCTTGGTTGAGTCTCTCAGATTGGCTCTCTTAAATCCCGTCGTAACAAGTTGCGGAGTTGCATGGATACACACAGTGCAATGAACGAATATAGTTTATCAACTGCAATTAAATGGTTACGACGGCAAGGTTCAGTGGGTTGTGAGTTGTGGAGAAGAGTACTTCTCCCTCTCTCTCTGTGTCGAACGGGGCTGAACATAGGCCCTTTTTAATCCCGCCCTTAGCCTCTGCCGTAGCATGAGAACAGGTTCTTAGACCTGATCTTCTTAATCATGAAGGCGCCGCCCTTCGACAAGTTGGCGTCGTCGCCCACCTGCCAGGCCTGGGTGCCTTTCTTGAGCGCCGCTGAGGCTTCGCCAATGTCGGAGACCGACCATGCCACATAGGAGGCCATGTGTTTGTCCAGCACTGCGTACCATTTATTCGTCTCTGCTTCGTAGACGTGTGGGTCTTGTAGATTGTTGGCATTGGACACGCCGTACTCCGAAATGAACACGGGGATCTTCGCTGCAGCTGTGGAGTAGGCATTTCGTTCGTTCTCTTGGTGCGATCCCGAGTAGAAGTGATTCACGTACATCACGTTGGTCTGGCCTAGATTATAACAGAAGATGATTGATAATGGAGTGTGCGTCCTACATACCCCAGAGAGGTGAGTTGCTGGCGGCTAGGATGCCTGAGGCTCCCGACCATGATGGAGTACCCAGCAGGGCCACGTTGTCAGGGTCGATGGCCCGAATCGCCTTCAGCACGTTGTAGTGGTAGGGCTTCTCAACGTTGTTCCAGTCCAGCTAAATTGATTGCTGTAAGCCAAGAAGAAACCGCCTCAAAGCAATACCAGGTGAGGCTCGTTGAAGGTCTCGTAGAGCACGTGCGGGTACTTGCCGTAGGCGGTTGCCATTTGCTTGAAGAAGTCAATCGCTTGCCACTGGTGATCCTGTGCGTCGTGGTCGTGCCAGTCGATGATCATGTACATGCCCCGCTCGATGGCCGCCTCAACGACGGTGCGCACCATGGCAAGCTGTTCATGTTTGTTGTTGAGGTAGCCGCCACTGCCGACGCCCATCGCGGCACGCACCACGTTCGCGCCCCACTGGCAGGCGAGAGCGTTGATAGTCTCCTTCTTCCAGTACAGTGGCGTCCACTGAGAGAGAGAAAGAGAGAGAGATAGAAAGATAACAAACGAGTTAGAACAACGATTGCTGCACAGTACCTACAAGTGATATCAATTTGAGAGGAAGAGGACCCATAGACGAGGTGCGAATTGTCATGGTGGCAATTTATGATATTCATACTGTCCCTGTGTCACAATGAGACGGCTTCTTGAGTTGCATCTCAGGCAGAGTGTCCTATCAACGCTCTCGCCTGCCAGTGGGGCGCGAACGTGGTGCGTGCCGCGATGGGCGTCGGCAGTGGCGGTTACCTCAGCAACAAACATGAACAGCTTGCCATGGTGCGCACCGTCGTTGAGGCGGCCATCGAGCGGGGCATGTACGTGATCATCGACTGGCACGACCACGACGCACAGGATCACCAGTGGCAAGCGATTGACTTCTTCAAGCAAATGGCAACCGCCTACGGCAAGTACCCGCACGTGCTCTACGAGACCTTCAACGAGCCTCACCTGGTATTGCTTTGAGGCGGTTTCTTCTTGGCTTACAGCAATCAATTTAGCTGGACTGGAACAACGTTGTGAAGCCCTACCACTACAACGTGCTGAAGGCGATTCGGGCCATCGACCCTGACAACGTGGCTCTGCTGGGTACTCGATCATGGTCGGGAGCCTCAGGCATCCTAGCCGCCAGCAACTCACCTCTCTGGGGTATGTAGGACGCACACTCCATTATCAATCATCTTCTGTTACAATCTAGGCCAGACCAACGTGATGTACGTGAATCACTTCTACTCGGGATCGCACCAAGAGTACGAACGAAATGCCTACTCCACAGCTGCAGCGAAGATCCCCGTGTTCATTTCGGAGTACGGCGTGTCTAATGTCAACAATCTACAAGACCCACACGTCTACGAAGCAGAGACGAATAAATGGTACGCAGTGCTGGACAAAAACATGGCCTCCTATGTGGCATGGTCGGTCTCCGACATTGGCGAAGCCTCAGCGGCGCTCAAGAAAGGCACCCAGGCCTGGCAGGTGGGCGACGACACTTGTCGAAGGGCGGGCCTTCATGATTAAGAAGATCAGGTCTAAGAACCTGTTCTCATGCTACGGCAGAGGCTAAGGGCGGGATTAAACGGGGCCTATGTCCAGCCCCGTTCGACACAGAGAGAGAGGGAGAAGTACTCTTCTCCACAACTCACAACCCACTGAACCTTGCCGTCGTAACCATTTAATTGCAGTTGATAAACTATATTCGTTCATTGCACTGTGTGTATCCATGCAACTCCGCAACTTGTCACGACGGGATTTAAATACTTGAAAGGTGCGATCGCTAAGAGCATGAGAAATATGGTAGGTCCTCTCATTCCTCCTTCGCTCCTTTCTCTTGCAAGACTCCCGCGGCTTCGTCTCCGTGCCTCATCTCAATTTCAATCGAAGTTGCCCCTCCAGAAAGAAGGCCAAGATGACGTCGTCAAGAAAGATGAGAAATGACACAGAGACTGAATTTCATTTATTTATCGAGAACAAAAATGTATATGTCCTTTTTCTTTGCCCGATTAGAAGAGAAATGTAATAGAAATGTGATAGTCATTAACGACATTTAATAATGTCCTCTCTTGTTTACACCACAGCTTCTTCACCTCTCTTTTATCAATCACTTTTATATAAGAGGGAACGTACATTGGCATCCGTTGCTGACAGGATGTAGAAATAGCTAATACCCTCGCTGTGCTTCCTCACCTACGTACCGTACTCTCTTCATGAGCAAGAACGTGCGTATCGGAGAGATTTATATTTTCTTCACGATTGAGTGAATACAAAGCGAGGAATTTGAAGCTTTTCTGTACTAGAACGCGATATAAGATATTCCGAAATGGATGTTGTAGATGCGACGGTATACAATGGTAGGCATGAAATTCGAGTTCGAGTAGACGATTCAGCCCTCATCCGTGGTACAGCAGTATCTTCAAGAGGTAATTTATGCATATATGACGGTGCCAACTAAAAAATCCGCGTTTTTTGAATTTTTACCTGTTTTGTGGGATTTTTGCAGCGTCTGCAAAAATATACATGTACTAAACTGCATACTTTTTTGATCAACTTTATACGCGTACAAACGTGAGCAAATGAAAATGAGCATAAATATACGTGTACAAACGTTCACAGAAATCACTCTGAAATATGAGCACGTATATACGCGTACAATAGTGTGCAAAAAAAATTGAGCAGCAAATACGTGAACAAAATGCTTAAGAATTTTGGACAGGAAAGTACTCGTAGAAAAGTGCCCAGTAACGCGTACAAAAGTGCTCAAAAGTTTTGAGCAAAAAAGTTCACGTATAAAAGTGCTCAAAAGTTTTGCACAAAAAAGTACGCGTACAAAAGTGCTCAAAAATTTTAGGTAGAAAAGGACGCGTATAAAACTGCTCAAAATTTTGGGGAAGAACCCAGCTGCTACTTTTTAATGAGCTGGAATGAAAAATCTTTGAAAATAGAATTAAAAATGATTGGAACAGAAGCACCTGACAATTCATTAAATGTGTAACAGATTAACTGATGAATGGTACATGAGAAGCTATTAGTACAAATAAACAAGATCAAAATAACTATATGACTTGGCCATCACGGCCCCCGATCACATGATGTACAAAGTCCGCTGGCGAGAAGGCCTGGTCTTTTGACGCACAAAAGCGGGGCGAGCATCCTCGTCGCTACCCTGCTACTCTTGCTCGATCTAAATATCAACCAATGACAACAAATTTTTCTGTTATGGCATACACCAACACAACTTTAATTGGTTAAACATTAATCTCAAGAAGTTATCATGAAAAAATTCAGCGAGAAAAAAAACACACCTGGCAAACGAGTTCCCGGATCGGTGCGCTCGCTTATGACGTCGCCATTCGTGGATGACGAGCGCTGTGAGTCGGGGATGAACTCATCTCATCTGAAAGAGTAAAACATCAAATCACAATCACAAAAATACGAAATAAAGGCTGAGTTAAGTAAAAAGCCGAATATTTCGTTAAAAGTGAATTTATAGTGCACTGAAAGTCTACTGTACATTGGTGAATAGTACTTTCTCTGAATTGTAGTGTACTCGCACAATCTTCAGATCAATGCTTGAATTGAGTTTGTATTTTTTCGAGCAATATACTTTTTAAAAAAACAAGCATAAAAACCGAATGAAAAGTTGCATAACTTTATTCAAGCGCTTCCCTGAAGAGTGTGCGAGTACACTACAATTCAGAGAAAGTACTATTCACCAATGTACAGTAGACTTTCAGTGCACTATAAATTCACTTTCAACGAAATATTCGGCTTTTTACTTGGCACAGCATTTACTTCGTATTTTTGTGATTGTTATTTGATGTTTTTCTCTTTCAGATGAGATGAGTTCATCCCCGACTCACAGCGCTCGTCATCCACGAATGGCGACGTCATAAGCGAGCGCGCCGATCCGGGAACTCGTTTGGCAGGTGTGTTTTTTTTTCTCGCTGAATTTTATCATGATAATTTCTTGAGATTAATGTTTTATCACTTCAAGTTTTGTTGGCGTATGCCATAACATAAAAATTTGTTGTCATTGGTTGATATTTAGATCGAACAAGAGTCGCAGGGTAGCGGCGAGGATGTTCACCCCGCTTTTGTGCGTCAAGAGACCAGGCCCTCTCGCCAGCGGACTTAGTACATCATGTGATCGGGGGCCGTGATGGCCAAGTCATATAGTTATTTTGATCTTGTTTATTTGTACTAATAGCTTCTCATGTACCATTCATCAGTTAATCTGTTACACATTTAATGAATTGTCAGGTGCTTCTGTTCCTATCATTTTGAATTCTATTTTCAAAGTATTTTTTGGCGACATTTTTCATTCCAGCTCATTAAAAAGTAGCAGCTGGGTTCTTCCCCAAACTTTTGAGCAGTTTTACACGCGTCCTTTTCTGCCTACAAATTTTGAGCACTTTTGTACGCGTGCTTTTCTGTGCAAAAATTTTGAGCACTTTTATACGCGTACTTTTTTGCTCAAAACTTTTGAGCACTTTTATACGCATACTTTTTTGCTCGAAAACTCGTAGCTCTTTCGTACATGTACTTTCGTGCTCATATTTTCTGCACATTTTTGTACGCGTATATTTTTGCCTAGTTTTATGGTCTGTTTTTGAGCTCTTTTATACACGTACTTTTGTGCTCAAATTTCGCTAAAATTTCTGCATACTTTTATACGCGTATAAAGTTAATCAAAAAACTGCAATTTAATACATGTATATTTTTGCAGACGCTGCAAAAATCCCACAAAACAGGTCAAAACTCAAAAAAACGCGGCGGATTCATATATGTAGGTTCCTACGTTTTGAACATCATCCCTTTCATTTCATTCATTCTCGAGAAGTACATTCACAGATAGAAAAAGGTAAGTATTTTTGGTTATAATCATTTTTCGGGAGAGCAAAACAGCTTGAAATATAAAAAGTGGAAAGCGAACCTTGGTCCAGTCAAAGTTCAATTCGATTCCTCTATTCGTGCAGCTTTCGACGCAGTGAAATCCTTGGACGGCGGATCTCTACATCGTTCTTTTATGCACTGCGAACAGGAGGGCAGGTTTTCTTAAACTAAAAAACATCCATCTCACTTTCCGAGAAAAAGAGAGATGACTCATCATTCCCATCTGTCTTTGTAAACAAAGTATTCAGCAATTGCCGAGAGAAAATCCGAAGAATTTTTTTCAATAGTTTGCTGACTTGAAATTTCCTGGAAATAGTTCGCCTTGTCATAGCTTCTTCTTCTCTTCTAAACACAATTAACAGACACGGCATGAAGTGAGCATTTCTACTTTTATTTGAAAATAATTTAAAGTTTTTTGTTGTTGTTATTTCTGACTAAATTTCTTGGTGGAAATTACTGGAATAGGGAAGAGGAAAAAAATTCTAATTTGGTTTCCCAGAAGGAATATTCGATGATATGCTTTTTTTATTGTTGGCTCATTTTCGCGCTTTATGCTTCAAATAGCAATAGCATTGTTCCATATCTCTCTCTCTCTACATATTTCTTTCTGTCTTCTCTCTTGTGTTATCTGGTTGGCTTCTCTCTACCCTCTCCCTCACTTCTTCTTTTCTCTTACTCTCTATCATTACCTACTGCAAGACATCGCTGGGCTTCCACACCTACAGTACCTCGCCCTCGTAGATCCGAAGACATTCAATGATAGAATCACCGATAATCTCGAAGTATTCCGTTTTCAGAGTCCGTTGTCTTTGGTCTGTTTGACCATTTCAATCATTCTCACCATCTGCTACATATGTAAATTAAAAAAAGGGATCTTAACTATCTCTACATTCAGAAGCGAAGATTCAATGAAGCACAGTTTTTTTAAAGAAATATTCCAGGGGCCATGGACGAGTTTATGCCAACAATGGCGGTGTCGAGAAACATCGAGTCGGTTGCAATATATATATATATATATATATATATATATATATATATATATATATATATATAATATAATATATATATATATTTATCGACATAAAATAAATATGTGTGATGTCGCTTGGAAAGGCAAATTCAGCAATTATTAGGTTCTTGGATTGATATGTGTGCCTGGATACAGGTTGGCTACTGTCTTAATGATATGTACTGGCGAGCAAGCACATGGGAATCGAAGAGATCTATTCTCTTCATGATGCGGTGAATTCTCAAGGCAATGAATTCAGCCGCGCGATTAATCTTACTTTGTGTCAATGACACGTCGTCGACAAACAGTCATGACCAAATTGTAGGTCATTGACACCGGTCAATGACAGAAAACAAAACAGCCTATCTTAATACACATGGGTCGCGACCTGTCCAGCATGTGTCATTGACACGGTCATGACCGCAGGGCAATAATTTGGTGGTCATGTCCACTCGGATGCCACCCTTGGTCATGACCAAAGCGAGATAGTACACTTTTGTGAGAGATGCAGAGCGACACGCTCATGGATATGACCGTGGGTCATGACCAAATTCATCATTTCAACTGAATGTGTGACCCAATGTTTACTTTATACCGTAATTTTTAAAAGCGCTTTGCGCGGGAATATTTTCATTTTTCAGCCAGCTTGCAATCTTAAATGTTCTTGATTGTTGTTGTTTTCTGTATATAGTTTGTAGTGTATCTCTCTATTTGTCTCTGTATGTATGTTCTCTCTCCCCCTTTGTGTTCTCGCCCTTTCGCCTTCTCGTTCTCTTTCTCTCCATGTATCCCCGCCCCCGGCTCTTCTGTACTTAACCCAAGGATATGAGTAATCTAGGACTTCTTCCCGGAGGCGAGCAGCCTTAAGCTGACTCGTCTCTTGCCTTCCTTCCCCGTTCCCGCCGTCTCCCGAACTTCCCCTCGACGACCACCACGCCTCGGGCCCAGAACCCTTCCCTGTCGTCTCGCTTTCCCTTTGTCGAATTCCGATGCCTGATAAACTCTTCCTCTCGAACTTCTTGTCGCTGGGAACGACGCGTATTGACTGGTAGCCAGCTCGTGGTTAAACCACGCGACAACAAGTAAGTCAGCCTTATTTTATTATTAAAATTATCTCCAAAATTTTCCCCCCTTATTCCACTTTTGCATGGGGCCAAATTCAATTAGGCAGGGTAAATAAATTTCCTTTTTACTAGCCTATTTTAAATTAGCCACTAGCACCCGGGCGGGTTAGAAGGTAAGGCAGAATAGCTGCAGCGGCGAGAGTAGGGGACTTAGACTGGGAATGTATCCCATAGCCGCAGAGGTATAGGGGATGTACCCCATATCCTCAATAAGTCGACGTCGCATTATTCCCTTTTTGTGTCACTTCGAATTTTTATCAAAAGCCGGGTAGTAGGGAAGCGCGCCCCTGCCACCCAACAAAACAAAAAAAATAGTAGCATAGAGGTGGTTATTTTATATCGCATTATCTGTTCGGGTAAAGAAGTCCCACCCCACCCAGAGGTGGAAACTGGCCCAACTTTTTTGGGCCCGGCCGGCCCTTAGGGCCCAGAATCTCGGCCCGGCCCGGCCCTCAGATTTCGGGCCCTTGAATTTTGGGCCCGGCCGGCCCGGGCCGGCCCGGTGGGCCCGATTTTTAAAAAAATGTCAAATTCAACATATTTCCGAGTGATCATTTTATTAGCATCCTCTTTAAATGGCAGAAAAATATATAAAAAATTCTTTCGCAAAGCTTCATAAGCAATTACTAATATAAGCATTGACCGGGATGTTACTTCTTATGGAATTGCATAAAGTTTTTAAGCTACAGCTTCAAGAGAGAACGGACAATGAGAGAGTTGAAGATGGATTCGGGTGAAAGACTTTCACGCTTCTCAGGTAGTAATTTTTCTGAGGTAGTAATTTTTTATGCATGATGAAATGCATAAAAAATTACTACCTCAGGAAGCTTATTTCGATCTTTGTGACCGAACAGCTCAGCAGCGCATTCTTGATATGCTTTGGCCGATTTCAACTTACTCAGCCAGCGAGTTTCCACCTCGAGCGGAAGCTTTCTAGAGACCGCCGAGCCAAGAGATGTTCCTCTCACTCCGTTCACAACTGTCTTCAAATCATCCAGGATGCGTCTTGCACGTCGAATTATAGCGGTTTCTTCTGCACTCAGATCATTTACGAACAGAAGAGTCTTTCGATCCTTATAGGGATTGAAGGTTCTCTTGCATATATTGTTCGCAATATGACATATGCAGGCCACTTCTGGAAAAAAACCAATGGCTATAACAGTCTCCTGGGGAAAATAAATCTAACTGTTGCCAATATTGACTCGAAGCGCTTTACTGAAGTTCGAGCCCTCATCAGACGCAGCGTAGAGTGTTGAGAGGGTCGCTTCCGATAGCCCAAAGCTTCCAGCAGCCATCTTGATGTCCTCCCACACTTGGGCGCTGTCCTTTCTCGAAACGTCACACCTCTTCATTGCCGCGTGAATACTGTGGTACTTCCTGGGAAGATGAAAAAACTTGAAAAAACATTTTAGGTTGTTACGCAAAGAAAGATTTAATAATATTTGTATCCAACACTAACCACTCTCGGATGATGTGTACAACGAGTGTTATATAGTCATCCTTCCTTTTGCCATAGTCCGCTGAGATGGCGCCACCGTATTCTTCCAAATGTTGGACTACTGTAGCGCCTTTCGTCGCGAGAAGTTCACTATGGAGCTCATTCATCCGTTTAGCCACACATGGCCTCGAAGGCAAAACGGATTCTACCCTGAGGTTGTCAACGTTCTTCCGATTCGCTCTAGAAAAACGCACAAACTCGTACACACAAAAGACCAATTCAAACAAGAAAAGGCAATTATCTAACCCAATTTTCAGAGCGGTGGAAATAACATCACGGAATCCGCTGTCTTCACAAATGGAGAATGGGCGCGAGTTCTCCGAGACCCAATTGGCAATGGCAGTGGACAGTTGGCGCTTCTCCTCCAAAGTACCCGAAACGGATACTCTTGATAAGAATCCGTCAATCGGTCCGCTTGTCAGTTCTTGTGTAGCTTTAAGCTTACATCCTCTTTGGCAATTGTCAAGATGATGACTGAAAGAAGTTTCGTGAATGAATAGACGCCAATCGCAATCAAAACACTAATAAAAACTATATAAAAACAACAAAAAACCTTGCATTCCCTCCTGGGACCATTACCAGGTGACATCGTGAGCAAGAAAGTAGCTGAGTGTAGAAAGCAGAATTCTCGTGCCCATCAGGGCTATAGAAAAGCTGCTTAATGGGATCGGTCGGATCCGTCTTCTTCCTATGTCGGAAGAACGCGTACTCCTTGGAGAACTTCTGTTCGATCTGAGCACGGACGACCGCTTGGAGTTGCTCCTTAGTACACGCTTTTGTCCCGAACACCTTGCCTGAAGTTAAAATATTTCGTTATGAAGCAAACGCTTAAAGGAAGTCTCCGGTGAATGTTTGGCCAAGCAATTCAAAATAGGCATTTGAACCATGAAGTGTCCCGCACGGAAGGGACTCTAATATTCCTAGTTATCTGCCCGTCACGTTTTGGGAAGGCTGTGATCCTCTCATTTCAGTGCTGCAGCCCTTGCACTCTCTCCACAGAAATTAGTGGCCAAAAAATTTCATTGGGTGCTGACTTGTTGAGAAAAATCCGGCCAATGTCGGTTGCACTCCAATATGCACACTTCCAAGAAGGGCGTTCTCCTTTTCCCGGTTTTGCTATGCACACATCATTTTTTTTTCAAAATGGCTGGAGTTGGCGATTGAGCGATGCAAAATAGGAGGGTGCTAAGAACTACAGTAGCTAATTCTCTACCCGTGATATTTAAAATGACTATAATTCTGGAATGATAAGATGAAATTCATTCAAACTTTCCCTATCTATGTTTTACGATGAGACGAACTGATCCATGCTTAAAAAATGATATGTTAATTATTCGTCGGAGACCTCCTTTAACGAACCAAAATCGCTAAGAAAATGTTAGCGCATCGCACCAAAGATCTTCTGCAGAATCTTCTTGTCAGCTTCGCAGATGGAATCCACGTCGTATTCCGAGCTACTTGTGTCGCGCATCTCACTGAATATCAGAAAATAAGCAACAGAACCGCATACAAATGCCCAGCAACAAACTAGAATAGCGATGAAAGGTATTTCATTTATTTCATTCCGAAGCGGAATGAGAGACGTATTGACTACTGATCTGCTATATAACGTATGGTCAATT
Organism: Allodiplogaster sudhausi; assembly: GCA_945643635.1. Taxonomy (NCBI): domain Eukaryota; kingdom Metazoa; phylum Nematoda; class Chromadorea; order Rhabditida; family Diplogasteridae; genus Allodiplogaster; species Allodiplogaster sudhausi. The sequence goes on from CALZFC010000027.1 coordinate 3,010,358, forward strand.
GGAGCAATAAGAGTTCGGATGGTCATGACCATGCTCGCTTGCAATTTTGCGAACAACGGGCCCAATCGGGCTCAGGGCCGGGCCCAAGGTTGGGCCCGGCCCGGCCTGGCCCTAGAGGGCCCTAGAAATTTGGGCCGGCCCTCATTTTGGGCCGGGCCGGGCCGGGCCGGCCGGGCCCGTTCCACCTCTGACCCCACCTCTCTATTCGAAAACACATTTTTTTTTCAAGCAGCTAAGGTGAGACATTTGCGTCTCCCTTTCATTCAACCCGCAGGGAGTGCTCGCGCGACTCCCTGTGGCAAAGCATACCTCATTCTTATTTTTATACTATTCACGTATGCATGTGCGAATCCGTGTGAAAGAGCCGAGAGCTAAAGAGAAAGATAAAAAGGCCACTAGCCAAGAGCTAAAGAGAAGAAAGAGAAAAAAAAGGCCATGAGCAGAGAGCTAGAGAAAAGAGAAAGATAAAGGCCACTAGCAGAGAGCTAAAGAAAAGGAAAAAGATCAATTAGCAGAGAGCTGAAAAGGAGAAAAATAAAGGCCAAATAATAAAGAGCCAGTGAAAAGAAAGATAAAAGGCCATGAAGCAAAGAGTCGAAATTTAGAAGTGATAGCTTAGGCACTAACATTCAATTATTACTGTTCGTTTCGTCTGCATAGAGCACACGCGTGACTCTTTGTGGCAAGAGAATTTCATTTTGTATGTATGTACATACATATTCTCGAGAAGAAGAAAAAGAGAGATAGATAGAGATCAATTGGAAAAGAGTCAAATAGGAGAGAGAAAAGGCCATTTAGCAGAGCTATACGGTAAAGATGATGACTAAGGATAGCAGAGAGCCAAAAGAATTTTTTTTACTTTCAATACGACCTTTGGCATATTCAAACGAGATTCCATTTGCTAGTCTCTCTAGTTGCCATGAGTCAGGTCAGACATTTCTCTCTTACGCCTTCTCTCTGTCTCGCGGTCTCCTGTCTCTCTCCCCCCTCTCTCTCTTATTGCTTCTCTCCAGTCGCTCTCCTCTAGCCGATCAACACCCGTCTCCTATGTCTAATTCTACATCTCTTATCTCTCTGCTTCTCTCTTGCTCGTGCCGGCCGTCTGGCAAATTCAAATGGACAAAGAAGGGAGATCGCTCATCTTTCCCTTTATGTACACTTCTTTGTGCCACTATTCCAGTAGCCGTCTTAGTTGCGGCGTGAGAAGACTTTCCCGCAAGCGCTTACATATGTACATCTTTCTTCTTTCTCCTTTCTTTTAAGACAAATCAGAAAGTTTGAATGACATTTAGTATGCAGACATAGAAGTTCTAGTTCATTCGCATTCCAGAATACTATATCTTCTAGTCATTTGGACTTTAGTAAAAAAAAAAGAGAGAATAACATGTTTTGCAGTCACTGTTGATCACATTTTTCTTAATCCTTTTCTCGCTAATGGATAGATGATAGGATAGGATATCGTCGCCCCCACTTGACACAGTAGCCATATGTCTGGGAATAAGATCCCAAGGACCGATATCAGCGCGGATGTTGATGTTCTTTTTCTTGCGCCTCTCTCTCTCACTGCAGTCTCTAGCACCCCGATGTCTCGTCTGTCTTTCTCTCTTTCTTTTCTTTTCACAGCCAGCAGCGAGAGAAAGCGATTCACGTGTACTAGTCAGCAGAGAGTCCACTCTTTCTCTCTCTCAACCATCTCTCTCTCTCACCCATCTCTCTCTCTCTTCACTCCCTCTCCTCGCTGACAAGCAGAAGCAAGAGGCCGGGACGACTCGCTTCCTCGGCAGGCTGCCAGCTCTTTCTCTCTCTTTCTCACTTCTACAGTAAGACGCCGGACAACTTCAACAAGTTGGTTTCCCTTCCCTTTTTCATTTTATTCTTTTCAAAAATAGTGAGTCTTTCCTCATTCACGCGAGTGACTGGAGACTAAGACCGAAGCTTGTGAAAGGGCCCCGTCCTAGTAGAAAGATAGGTGAGCAGCTAACAGCCACCCTCTTCATCGCACACATGAGCTCAAGCCACTGATCGAGGACGACACATCCGTACCAGAAATTGAGCAGCGCCTACTATAAGGTCAGTTAATTTATTTTATCAAGCATATTTATTTTTTTCTTATTTTTTTGATTTCTGTATTCTTGCAGCTTGGTAAAGTTACTATTTGTTTTTCTTTTTTTCCTTTTTGTTTTTTTTTTCTCTTTCTCAGTTTTACTGTTCATGCCTCTCACAGATATTTAGCTATTAAGCCCAAGGCGTCCATGCTACAGGGCACTAGCAGACAGGACAAGGATCAATACCGACGCCGCACAAATAAATGTGCATATTCAGTGGGAAGGCAGTCGGCTCTTCCCTTCTATCTCTCGGAAGGAGGCTCAGCATTCTTCAACGTCTGCAAGTTAGTTCGATTTCGCATATTCTCCTTTTATTTTTTTTTTGGAAAATTTACTTTTCTTGGAAGAGCTGATTTTATTTCAGGTCCTTTTCTTTTCCTTTCATAAGTTTGAATTTTTTTTCTCTCAATAGTTTCTTTTCAGTCACGCGAGTGTTTAGAGACCAACGCTAAAAGTCATGGAGGAATGACCCCTCCTAACTGTGAGATAGGTGAGCAACCAGCCCTCCCCTTCTCTTATCAGAAATGTAGATGAACTATTACCGGTACTCTTGCGCACATTCGAGCGCAAGAGTTATCAAAGAATAAATCCCATAAGTAGCAACAAAGAAGATCATCACGCCAGAACATCGCTAACTAGCTTCTGAGGACGACACAACCTATCTGGAGACTCACCGATGACTACTAGAAGGTAGATGAACATTTCTTGGGCAAAACATTCGTCTTAATTCTTTTATTTCATTGCCGTATCCAAGCGGTTTGGCTAGGCATTCTTTTTTACACGAGTTTTTCCTTATTTATTTATTTCTTTTCTTTCTTTCTCACTCTTCGTTAACTCGGGTATTCAGAGGCCCACACCCCCTCACGATAGTCACACAGCCATGTTAGGGGTAACCGTACATACATAGCAGGGCAGAGTTATTAGGAAAATACATAACAGATATTTACAAGTGGATCAATTCTAGAAAATAGAGATATACATATGTATTGATTAGTAGGAAATATCTCACAGGGGATCCTTCCTTCAGTAAGCAAGAAGAACCTATACATATACATACATCTATAAGTACATATAGCAAACAACATGCACACCCCCCTCCCCGGCGAACATTATTCATTAGTTCGCCCACTCTTCGGCATGGCATGAGCAGACAGGACTCGAACGACATCACCCGCCTATTGAGATGTCGTCTGGTCACTCTTACGCTCGCTTACGAGCATGCGCGCGTGGGAGAGACCGGAGAACAGCTCTGGCAGACTTAAGAGCCACAAGACAAAAATGCCTTGCACGTTCGAAAACCGCTACCATCAACGGAAGTGAAAACATTACGACAATACGCCAAAGCCTTGACAAAGTTTTAAGGTTATTGAACATTTCTTTGGCAGCATAATTCTTGATTTTTCTTGCACCAGACAAGCAGTTTCACTTCTTAATTTTTCCTTTATTTTCTAACAGAATTCAGATTAAGCCGACATTGGCTGAGAATTCCCTGATGATCCTACTACGAAGGTAGTGACAAGTTGGCAGAACGAATTCATTACCAGTTTTCCTTTCGAGCCTCTTCTCGTTTTAATTCGGCCACTAATTTTTGTTTCTAATCCCTTCCTCTTACTATTAATCTCGCTTTAAACTTTACACAGAGATTTAGCTTCTCGACTACATCTTTGAAAGGACGCACGGCTACGAATGCGACTATGGACGAACACCGTGCGAAAAAGGAATAATGCCGGTAGCACCAACGTCTCTGGTGAACTCTACTCGAAAGCCAGCGATCATTCATGTTGACGTTCTTATTTTCTTTTCTTCCTTTTATGCGTTCACTCAAGCGGACTTGAGTCAGTCAAATTATTATTTTTGGTTTGATGGTTCTCTTCCTTTCTTATTTTCTTTTCCCATTATTCAATCTCTAATCATTATATAGAGATTTAGCCTTCCGAGCGGAAGACTCACAAAGCCCGCCGGCTAATGAAGTAACACGGCTACAAGAGCAACAGTGGTCCTCACGAGGGCGAACACCGTGCGAAAAGGACTAATGTCAGCCCATACGTTTTAATTATGTTGATAATTTCGCCATCTATTCTATGAATATGTTAGCATGAAGCCTCCTCTCATTATTTTCTTTGACATTCTCCTTGTTAATTCTCTCGCGCTTTGATCGTCAACTCAACAGCCTTTTCTTTCTATTCAGTAACAAAATGTGAATGTTGAACACGATGGAGTAAGGTAGCATTTCTCATCAATTGTCTCTCAACGGTCCTCTCTCTCTCTTCCTTCTTGAAGATTCCTTCTTTCCTTTTGGCGATAAGTGATTTCAGTATAACTACTGAACAAAAAGAAACGGCTCGCATTATTGATTCCGCAACTAGAACTGTTAACAAGTCACGCTGACATGGTATACAGTCAAATATCTTTCATTTCCCTTTCTTTTATATTAGAAGATCTTGAGAAGTTGTCGTGTCTCCTTCGCTAGTAACATTTCTTTTCTACATCCAGGCGCCTTACCAGTTTACTTTAATCGATATCACGAAAGTTTCCTTAGAACAGAAATCAATTGTTTTCATAGAAAAGCGCCTCTAAAGCATCATATCTGCATTTAGCAGGACTGAATGAAAGCCGAATGATAACATACTTTTATTAAACTAGCTAAATGATTATCTTTCCAAACTATTCCGTAAAAAAAGCCTATTACATAGAGCTCAACAATTGGCGCGATTGATGTTACAGTTTCCTATTATTGTCTTTACGTATATCCAATCTGATTTCTCCTTCACATACGTCTTCACATAAGGCCTCGCACAGAGCTTGAGCCTTTTTGATACCTTTGGTTAAAAGACAAAATGTAAATTGGTAAAATAAGACAACATGCATGCAATAAGAGTAAAAGAAAGAAACTGCATGCCCACCGCGGAGGAGAGCACGCGAGATCCTCCCCGGTAAACGATATTCATTGACTTGGTCTCTTGGTCTCTTCTCTTCTAACAGGTGACCAGATAAATATGTCTTTTGCATACATTAAAAAGTAATACGAAACCAATTTAGAAAATGCTGGTTCATATGTCTAATAAGTATACCTAGGACAAAATTCGCCAATGAATGCTCCTCCTCTTTAATTTATTTCATCTTTCTTTCCAGCTCAATTTAGAGAAATGGAGCCGCAGTAAAGTTAAGAAGGTCTCCGATGCAGACAAGGCACAAGCTGTTGCCGCGCCATCGAGACCACACTCAACAGAAGCCACACAACAAAACTGGTACGATATTACCATGAATTTTAAACTGACCAAATTTTTTGTAAGTCCTGGTACGTGTTGAACTAAAATAATTTAAAATTGATTTTTTTTCCGTAACCCTTTTTTACTTTTATTTATTTATTTATTTTTCCTTCTTTCTCGTTTTCGCAATTTTTAGGACGAAGCAAATGACTTCCAATGAATTTTCATCATCTTGGTTCAGGCCAAGAATAGGTAATCGATATGAGTATCTTTCAGGGAACGAGGTTTCCTTTCTCAACAAAAAGGACTGTAATGAGAATTCGGCAACAAAAGCCAAATGTTTTCCATTTTAACATAATCGTTTTAAACTCAGCTGACACATGAAAAGGCGGCTGACTTGCAATGTGCTATGTAAGAGTCGGCACATCTCACAGCTGACCACGATCCTCATCATAAAGCCGCCCATTAGCAACTTGAATGGCAGGTCAAGAAAAAGAGAGTCAGAAATAGGTACATAAGAACATTTATCACTCTCTCTCATGGGCAGCGTTCCTGTGAGAGAAGAGGAAAGACATACATCTCCCGTCTTCTTACCATCATACCAACTCATAACATTTCTATCCTACTTTCTCACGAATTTGCGCCTTTACATTTCGCTCTTACTGATATTCTTTCGCCACTGCATGCAAACCCACAAGGTTCGAGCAAACCTTTGTCATTTTTTTCCGCGCACTCTCTTTCAATTTATCTTTTCACCTCTCGTCACGGCGCGCCATTTTTATAACCGCAAAGAGTTCACAAATTGATGTGCGCGCTTTCCGATCGAAGAATTCGCCATATGAGACGCCGCGCGTATTTCGCCCCGCCCTGGCGACAATCAGGGAGCCGTTATCATTATCCCGCCAATAATAGTTCATTGCAGATACGAAGCGAACTAGCATGACTGTGCGACAGGAGTCGCAGCCGAAGAGGACGCGATCGCTATCCCAGGACAGGGAGCCGCACGTGTCGTGCGCTGCTCCACAGTCAGTGCCGCTCACTCAGACGCACGCGCGTACTGAATGTAGCAAGAACTAACCAAATTCAAAGACATTCACGAATCCCGCCTACCGTCCCGGTTCAGCAGCGAAGTAAGCATTTCTTGACCGAGAATCAGCAAACGAGCTCCTGCACGGCGTCGGGATCCCCACTTTCCCGATGGCAGTCTACCGGCTACACGGCGTCGGACAGAACCCGCTCCTCAAGATCGTTCTCCCGTACTCAGAGGCACAAGAAGAAGCCATGCGCCTGCCCTACAGAGTGAGTTCTCTGCCCGGCTTCGCCGGCTGCAGCCTCAGGCCCTCTCTAACATGCGCGCAAAGAGGACTAGAGACGCACACTAGAAGGAAGGCCGACTACAGCGCCTACTTCCGGAGCAGCCGAACCGCGCACGCGATGAAGACACGCCGATGACGGTGAAGCAGCCCGCAGATGATCCCACTTCTTCCAGGACAGCCCGACCAGACACCCGTATTCGGCCACCAAAGCAGCACCGCCAGTTTAAACAGTAATGGTCTGGTTAAACATCCCTTCTTACAACTTTATCCTTTTTATTTTTTTTCTCTTTTACGAATTTCGCTTTTCTTCCTCTTTCGTTCTTTTCTCTCCTTGGAAAATTATCATCTTGCCATAACTTTTTCTTCCTTGCCGAGAACACGAAGACGAGCACGCTGTAACCGCGATCTTGTGGACGACCAGCTTGCGTCGCCGTCACAGTCCACTCCCAACGTCGATTAATGAGAACCAAAGCTTTCGAATAAGCATAGCCGCCTTAGTGATCAGCGACCAGCGAAGCGAAAGCACCATAACATCGTCACGAAAGCCTAGCCGCCAGTTTAACGTTTATTTTTTCACTCTCGCAGTCCTATTCCAAAAGTTTCGGCTTATCATTTCGATGATTATTTTCCTTCAACAAAATTATTTCTAATCATAATTATTTCACATTCGCAGAGACGACTGCTGCGAAAGCGACATCACCGAGTCGCACCAGAGCAGAAGTAACAAGAAATCTCGCTGTCCAGCTCGCACAGACATTCCAGTGGACCACTCATAACATACATGCAGCCAGCCTGCTGACTTTCGAAGAGGCGCGCGCCTACTCCGAAAGGTGATATTTCAAATTTCAATTTTTCCATTAATTCAGCAAAACCAGAAAGTTGTAATTCCAAAGTCAATTTTTTTCCTTTTGCCAAATCTCGTCCTTCCGCACTCTTGGTTTAAAGATCAGGTTCACGTGCGTCCGAGCTCATCCCGCACGAGCGGCGAGAGTCATTAGCTTCCCGCTTGTCCGACTCTTCAATTCACTAAAAGGCTCGCAACTTTTATTTCCTTTTCCGTCTGCGTCCCAATTTTTCTTTATTTTAATTTTTTTTACTTCATTTTTCCCGGAAACTCGTAAGGCAATGAGCCGATTTCTGATATTTCTGACATTCCGGAATTTTAATCCAAGTTATTGAACAAGGCTGGCACAACATATATTCCAGACCGAAGCAGACACTCAAGGAAGAGCAACCGCGCGTCCGCAGGCTCGCCCGGAAGAAGCAGCTTGCAAGGCCGTCATCCCACGCCCCACGAGATGAACTCGTCGCGATTCATGCCCTCATGCCCTTTACCCTCACACGAGAAGCCAAGCCAAGGAGTCAACATTCCCACGAGAAGAACCACCATGCCCATCCCTCCCGGCTTTTCCAGTCCGAACACCTTTATCAGTCCAGCGATGCCCAATATTCTCCCAATTGTGCAATTTTCCTTACATTTCAGTATTTTTTTTCTCAAACCATCATTTCCTTTCTTACGATTTGTTCGATTTCCTTCTTTTCTTTAAATAAGCTCACTTCCAGACAAATTTAGCCGAATTCTCTGCTATCTTTGCTTAACATGTTTCCCTTAATTTTCTTGGACATTTCATGTCTCTCAATCGGTCAAGAACGCGCGCAACAAGCAGCAAAACTTGGCAAACAGTAGGGATACGAAATTCTTTTCTCCCCAGAGGCTCCCCATTTCTGTCTTCTCCTCTTACATCTACCCTTTCTCTCACTCTTATCTTTCAGTCCACTCCTCTTTAGGACAAATACTTCTCTCAATTATCTTTCCCGGTGTGTGCTCAAAAAAAAGGAAATCCAAAAAGATCCCTCTTGGGCAGCGGCCTGGCTTTCAAGGAATGCACAGGTAGTGGTTATAACCTCTTTTCTTCTTTCGGTCTTACTAGCTCCACGTACGCTTCAAAAGTTATTCCGAAGAATAACACGAAACAAACCTCTATTTCATGCACACACCTGCCCAAACCTCATTCTACCCGCTTCGCATTCAATTTCTTCTTTCTCTTTTCTTTTATAACTCTACCACTCATGGTATTCTCACATCTCTCTGGCCTACCACGCCTCACTCAAATACACTAACGGTTCTTCCTTGCCGTGCCTTTTCAGAATTGCCAAACTGTTGCGCGTTGTCTCACACATCTTTCTTTTCTTCTTCAGTGTCTTCGAATATTTTCGATGCTTTAATGTCCAGGTTCACTTACTTTCATATCCAGATGCTCTCATTTCACTCAATCTCGAAATATACTTCGCTTTCACTTATTTTTTTACATTGTTACTCTCATCGTTTTCTATTTGGGTTTTTCTTTATCGGTCCGAGGACGGACCTCGTTAAAAGGGGTAAGGTGTAAAGGGGACTGTATATAGTTTGTAGTGTATCTCTCTATTTGTCTCTGTATGTATGTTCTCTCTCCCCCTTTGTGTTCTCGCCCTTTCGCCTTCTCGTTCTCTTTCTCTCCATGTATCCCCGCCCCCGGCTCTTCTGTACTTAACCCCCGGATAGAGTAATCTAGGACTTCTTCCCGGAGGCGAGCAGCCTTAAGCTGACTCGTCTCTTGCCTTCCTTCCCCGTTCCCGCCGTCTCCCGAACTTCCCCTCGACGACCACCACGCCTCGGGCCCAGAGCCCTTCCCTGTCGTCTCGCTTTCCCTTTGTCGAATTCCGATGCCTGAGAAACTCTTCCTCTCGAACTTCTTGTCGCTGGGAACGACGCGTATTGACTCTACATGACTTTTTTGAGGCCTACGGTAGATTGTAAGGTCCATGGACAGCCTCTTAAAGTTCTCCCCGTTACATTTCCTTGCCCCCTGGTTTTTGTGTATCCACTGTCAATGATTAGAGAATACCTTAAAGAATAGTCTGAGAGCGTTATTATTAGATTTTACTAGATTAAGTTGTTTAACTTGAGGTTTCCATGCCTGCTTGTTATTTATTTTCTGGTCTCTATTGTTTTCCCAGTTCGCTGTTTTTTTGTTTTCCCAGTTCGCTGTTCCATAGGAGAGGAGGATCAAGAGGATGACGTACTGATGGTACCCGCTCCTCGAGGACCAGCTAGGAAGTCTTCCGTGGATCTGGCGGATGCGGAGTCGATGCTTCGCGCTCCTCGAGGACCAGCTAGGAAGCCTTCTGTGGATCTGGCGGATGAGGAGTCGATGTTCTGCGCTCCTCGAGTCCTTGCTAATAACGAAAGATTCCTAGCTGAACAGGTACTTTTGAGAAAATAATAGGGTACTGTAATATTCCTTCGAATAAGAGTGTACTGTACTATTCCTTCAAACAATAGGGTAGTTGGATAACATTAATAAAAATTAACACTATCCGAAAACTAAACGGTACTCTTTCGTTAAATACTTCCTTCACATTTGTGACATTCTTTTTATTAATGCAAGATTTTTATTAAGAAGGAAATCGAAGCGTTCGCCGCCATGAAGTCGGCTATGCAGACCATGACTGCTGTTGGGAAGAAGGCGGTCGAGATGATGGAGAGGGCGGCCACTTTCTTCGAGCGATCGATGACCTTCGAAGTGGTAGAGCCTCCGGAGTCACCTCGCGCGCACAACGAGAACATTCTTCTGAACACAGCGAGGGAGAATAACACCCAGTACATCCCCGCAACATTCGCTGATGCAATGGACGACGCATTGGAGCCCAGTGTGGTTGGCTCTAACCTTGCTTAGGGATTTTTATAGAAATTTCCCCCATTTTTATCTGTTTACTTACAAGAATAGTGCTCTTTAGCCTAGTCATTCTTTCTAAAGATGCATAATAGACTATTATTTATTCAGAGTTAAAGAGTATAAAAATAGAATATTTGCATACAGTTTGTGAGAATTGTATTTTTGTTAACTGTTGTTGTTGGAACTGTTTATTGTTGGAACAAAAGTTGGAAAACATTATGAGTGTTTGTTAGAATATAAATCAAAGAAATATATCTAAATGTAGCTAATCATGTGCTGACGCGGATCACTTCCCACAGGAGGGTGGGGCATTCTTCCCAGAATGACATTTCCGATTGGAAAGCCTCCGGTAACACGATCAATCAAGATGTTATGAAGAACGCAACAAGCATGAATGGTACGAGAGGCCATGGTTGGAGTGAGCCTGATTCTAGTTGAGAGAATGCGGAACCGCGCCTTCAATACTCCAATTGCCTGCTCGACAAGGACACGGACTCTCTTGTGGACATTGTTAAAGTCGCATTCCTGAGGGGTGTTTGGCCTGTGGGGGCCATTGGGGAACCCCTTGTCTCCCAAGATCACATATCCGGAGGGGATTGTACCCTGGGCGATGGCATTTCCTAGTTCAGAAAATCTTAGAATAAAACTGTCATGACATGATCCTGGCCAGGTACAGTTGGCATAAATGATTCTACCATATGCATCTACAACGAGAAGGGCATTAATGGCGGTGTACCCCTTGCGGCATCGAAATTGCCATGGCGCGAGAATGGGTGAGGCGATGGGAATCAGCGTCCCATCCACGACGCCAATCACATCTCAAATAAATTTGTTAGAAGTTCATAATTTTATTAATTTCTAAATAATTTTTTATGGTCATCTCATGTCATCAAGACTTTGATATTACTTTTCTTAAATATTTTATATAATTCGCAAAAAAAACTTTTTTACTTCATTAAAAACATTTGTACTTGTAAATTGGTAGCGTTTGGAGAACGCTTCTGCTGAATGTCGGCAGAACGCGACTGAGTCGACCGGAAAGCGAATCCATTCCGGAGAAATCGCTTCAATTCCCGTGATGAGTCGCCAGAGGCAGTTTCTGACGGTCGATTCGCAACAACCAAGGACATCGGCGAGAACAATCAATGGTGCATTGCTGAGCAGATATCTCAGCCCAATCAGCACGTGATTCATATATTATTCCGAGTAAACACATTCATAACATTTCTGGTAGTTAACTTGATGAGACGGAGAAATTGTCCAGTTCCTGACCATGTACTGGTTGAGCCAGCGAGAGAGAAGCCGCTTCAGAAAGACTACATCCATGGGGCTAAATCGATGTCGCCGAACAAATAGATCCTCATTCGGCCGGCACAGCTCAATGAAGTTTCTTCGGGTGTACAGCAGATTCGGATGCCGTTGTTGGCTCCCGAAGTTCAGGACGTAACTCGACATTCTCAGACGATAATTAAATACATATGACATTTACTATGTTCATAATATATTTTAAAAAGGAATAAATCTATTTAAAATGTGAAAGCTTGGCCTCCTCTCTTCGCTTTCATTTTGGAAAATTTGTCCCTGACATGTCTCCCAATTGTCTCTGAAATGTCTTGGACAATAAAATGTCCTGGACATGTCAGAGGGAGATTAATCGTGCGGCTGGTCACGACCTGTCCTCGACGTCGTCATGACCAAAAAAAAAAAATTTTTGTCGACGACATGTCATTGACCGAACGTAAGATTAATCGCGCGGCAGAGCCGTTCTCTACTAGAGTGCGACATAAATTATTACGAACTAGATGTTGTAGTAGCGACGGTAGACAAAATTAGGCATAAAATTCGAGTTCGAGTAGACGATTCTGCAAATTTCCTAGTTACAGCAGAATCTTCAAGAATACGCAAAGAGTAGGCTATGTATTCCAGACCTTTTTAAATCTATTTTTATTCAAAAATTAATACCTCCTAACACTTCTAAACATATTTTATGGCTACTTGCAAATCAGGATGATTTTTAAATGATTTTGACCTGCCGATCTGTTTAACGCTCTTACCTGAATTTGAATCATTACCTTTGTTTGTCTTCTCTAATCTAAATTTGAATATGCAGTATTTTGCAATTATATCAATTCGACTCATTTTGACGGTCTTTGTTGCTTCTGAGTTGATGAGTGGTCGACTTCTTCTGCCTCTCTTCGCATCGTCTCCTTCTCGCTCATCATCATGGGCGAGGTATAACTGAAACAATAAGTAAATCGGCACGAATTCCCCTTGTGAAGGAAAAGTGTTTCTTTGGCCGACCACAAGGGGCCAATAAGCCCCAACCTCGACCCTTGTTAACCTGGAAAATTCGGCCAATACGAAGAATCATAACCTCGATGTAGGCTTTGTCCCTCTGCCTAACATTTTTTTTGTCCACCAACTTCATCTCATCCCTTCGTTGAACGTTTCCTTGAATGTTCATGGTGTTAATGACCATATTTCTCAACTGGCGAACATTTCAGTCACTTCTCGCCCGCTCTCTTGTAACGTTTGCCATCTTAGAACACAGTATCTCTTTCACGAACGAGCCAACCCAAGGGTTTTTCAGAAGCCCTCGTCTTTTTCAAGAATTGGGAGTATAATGATTTTTATTTTCACTCGGTGGAATCGATCACTAGCAGCTTGGCTCACGATCAGGCTGCCATCACTGCCGAACATTATTGTTTGCATTATTATCCTACTCTCCACCGACCGCTCCTTGACGTAGATGTGTAACGGAATGTTACATTCCTCACGTTACCTACCTTCCAGCTCCTTCCATTATTAACATACCACGTGCTATTCCAGTCCCATTGTGTTTTATTTCGAGGCATTCCGCATATCTCTCCCCTCCCTGTCTCTTCGTGAGCGGTTGCCTCCGTCTTGGGTTGGCCTAGGTTCCTGGTGATAAACCTATCTCTCCCGCAGTCATCTACTGCGAAACGCAGAAAAATTGACTAAAATAAACACGTCTTGTTATTCCAGATGTTTCTGGCGAATCCGTACTTCGCGAACTTTACGCAGCCCTTCGTGGTTGGCCAGTCGCTTAGCATCGTCGGTCTGCTGGCCGCCAACGCTACATTGTCAGCAAATTCGTTCAAAATGCTCAAAAAGTAATCTTGCCGTCTTCTTCTTATTTTTTAGACTCTCATTGCGACGCTTTTCAAATAAAAATATTTAGGAATACATTCTTATTATTTAGCCTCTGCCTGAATCTCTTCAAGGGTGACCGTCATGGACGCAATCTGAGTGAGAATCTTCGATTCGACAACAAGACACTGGTGCTCAACGACGACTTGATGGTAATTATGAAAAACTGTTTTTTTTGTAATCCTACATCTTTTCACCAAAGTTCTTTAGAGATTCCTTGTTGACAGCGAGCGGGCAAAACATTGTGCAAGATAAATGTACACCGAAAAGCCAAAATGACTCCTTGCAGCCTCTCTCTTGGGATAACCTGGCCGCCAGGCCCGGTGATCTGATCGAGCTGCGATTCCGGCATGTGACTTATTTTGCATTAAAATTGTATTTTTTATTATTATTAATACTTCCCTTAAAAGAATTTTTAAGGTATTAGTTGTCCATTAATTAGAATAAAAGCAACAAAACTGGAAGAAGAAGAAGAATTGCTTCTCTAGAGTTCGCGAGGACAACTTCGAACTGAGCATCAACGGCAGCCAGCTTTGCTATATCATGCACAACGGCAATTTCAAGGAGTTCAACTCCTTTAAGGTCGAGATCGGTTCAATACCAAACATATTTAATAAAAATAGAAAAGATTTTAGATATAAAGAACTGTCTCTGACAGAAAGAGTCTAAATGCCGACAAGACTGAAAATTCATATTCATAGGTCAAGGGAGACATTCAACTCAAGAAGATTGTACACCGCGGAAGGAAGTACGATATTCCGGTCATCAATACTTTCCCAGGCGGCTATCCGCGTATTGGTATCCGAAAACTATTCACAAATTTGTTTTCCAAGGCAAGCGGCAAAGATGTAAACTATATAGACACATTTAGGTCAGAAAGTCGAAGCGTACGTGAAGATGACCGGGACGGATTTCTCCTTCAACTTCCTTGGCAATAATGGAGACATTCTCTTCCACTGGAAGCCTTATATTTCCGGGAATACGGAGAGGGTTGGGTGACACTTTCGTCCTATATCGAGGAGATCATCAGAAAATTATTAAAATTAATTCAATTTTGGCATTTTCGCGTTATTGACACTGAATAATTAACAAACAAAAAAGATAGAAGCCTTCAAAGTAAGGCGTGGCCAAAATTCTCTACTGTAGCCTGTTAGCCACACTCTCTTTTACTCCTCGTCACCTCAGATTGAGCGCAACTTTAACATGGGTGGTGGCGACTGGCCGGTAGGAGAAATTGAAGAACCACGCCCGTTCCCGATCAAGAACAACGTCGGCTTTCATCTGACCTTCATCTACGACAAGGATCAGTTCGATGTTAGCCTAGCAACATTCATTGCTCTCCAAAATTCTAACATAATTTCCTAAGATTTTTTAAAATACATTATTGATTGATTCATATGAAAAGTTGAGATTTCAATCAACGACAAACCACTGAAACCGTTTGTTCATCTCGATGAGGAGCGCAACTACACGGCGATCCGCATCCAGGGTAGCGTCGTCCTTGAGAGCCTCGACATTCTCTAAACTGTCTGTCTCCCCTTAACGAAAGCCCCTTTTTGGAATAAAATGTTTTAGTTGAACATAGGGAATACTACATCATAACGCATACAATTATACATTAATATCAGGGGCAGTATGTACGTAAATATTCCCAGTATAGTCGTATATAAACTTAGTAAGTGCCCACAAGGTACATACATATATGCCTACTACGTTCAATTCTTCGTCCATGTTCAACGAATCGCAGACATACTAAGCAAGCACCCGTTCGGTGCATGAGAAAAAAGCGGCCTCGATCTCAGGCAATCTCGTTACGAGGACAGTGCTCGTGCTATTCATTCTTTACGTGATCTATGTTATACTGGAAAAGGTAGGACGAATAGGAAAGTTCTTTTTGCGATCCTCTATCGCCAGAATGTCATTGAGTGGAACATACATATATGTATGTACATACATATGTACATATGTACAGTAGTTTAGATTTTTTGATCGGAAATCTACTTAACGTTATCTTTTCTATCAAGTTAGGCTTGTGTATTTGCTGAGTTATTTGACAAATGATTGATCATCGAATCCAACTGATTAGCAGCTGGCTATCTGGAAGAGATTAGAATTAGAGATATGTCGGAAAAGAAAGAGAACAAAGAGGGAAAGAGACCGACGACATCTCTTCTCCATTCCGCTCATTTTACTCCTTTTAAGATGACTATCTGGAGAGTTCCATCCTATACATTTCCGGAGGTGGAATAACTACTTGTTCATCTTGATGTGGTTATAATATATATTTATCGCCATCAAATAAATGAATGTTACGACAATTGGAAAGACAAATTCAATCATTATTAGGTTACTTATATGATATGTGTTCTTGGTTACAGGTTTTGCTTTCGTGGTTTTGTTTGCACTAATGAAATGTAATGAGCAAGCACGTGTGAATCGAATAGATATCTATTCTCTTCATGATTGCGTGAATTCACAAAGGTAAGGAATTCAGAGCTGTTCTCTATTAGAACGCTACATAAGTTATTCCGAATTGGATGTTGTTGTAGCGGCGGTAGACAATGATAGGCATAAAATTCGAGTTCGAGTAGACGATTCTGCCCACGTCCGAGTTACAGCAGAATCTTCAAGAAGGCAGCCTTGGTATCCATTCTCAAGAAAGTAGAAAACGAACCTTGGTCCAGTCAAAGTTGGCTGTCTCTTCAATTCGATTCCTCAGTACGGACAGCCTTCAACGCAGTGATTCGTTTTGAAGGTGGACAACGTTGCCTTCACACGCATCCCGGCAGGCGCCTATTCTTATTCTTTTAAGCGAAAACCTTGTAATTCGTTACATTCTATGCGAAAACTAGACTCAAAAGAAAATTTTCCGTTAGTTACCAATATCTCATAAAATAGGGAAAGCACTGACTTCAATCCACATTTAATAGGGAAGGCACTGACCTGAATCCAGTAGGTGCAGAAGGTGAAGTCGTCGTTGACGGTGGTGGAAGTGTCCCCAAACGTGGCAGTGAAGGAGGCTGCGGTGGTCGTGGCGGAGAGGAGCTGGCCACATCCGGGCGGCTGTCATCAGATTCTTTTTTCATTACATCAATAAGAATGTGTGAAAGTTCTCGATATATCGAAGGATAAATGACAGGTGTTTTAATCTTGACCAGACAGGCTATTCTCATTTCCCTACCCGTTGTGCGCAGTTGGTGCCTCCGAATCCGAGTGGGCAGATATAAGTGCTGCAGTTGCGAGGATGCATGTAGCCGCCGTGGTAGCAAGTCGTTGTGAAGCCGTTGCAGCGGGCTTAACTCTCTCCTGTTTCTCTTTTCCCCTTCTGTGCCCAGGGCAAGGATTGTGAGTAGCTAAGAAGATGACAACTTACATCTGCATCCGTAGTGGTCGTACATCTCGAGGATGTCTCGGAAGGAGAGAATGTCCGAGCCCATCGTCGACTGCTGCTGGAAGTAATTGTTGGTTCGCCGTTCGAAGAGAATCTGCAGGTTGCTATAGTCTCTCTCATGTCATACCTTGTCATATCAAATAAATTAATCAGTAATTTTTTTGGAATTTATATGCATTCTTGTTGTCCTCTATTCCCAACTACATTATGAAGAGAAAGAAGATAAGAAAGCCACGGACGATGATCCGGAGTACTGCATGATTCCCCCGTAGTCGTACTTCCAGCCGTAGTTGTAGTTCGTCTCTGGCGTCTCCTTGTCGAATTGGGCTTCTGCGCCACTCTACAAGAGAACGCTTCTCACATCTCGGAGAGAGAAGAGAAAGGATAGAGAAATAGAGGGCAGGGAGATAGGGAGGGCGAGAGCGAGTGAAAGGACCTGAAAGAAAAGAAGGATGACCAACCTCGATGTTCGCTGACTGGATGTAGATGTAGTCGTCTCTGTCCTGTCTGGCTTGTTCATGAAAGTAGCCGAGGGCGTGTCCGAGCTCGTGAAGGGCTGTTCCGACCTGAGCAGAATGAGGTCATCCAGATCTGGAGGGAGACCCTGTCCCTGTGGTTACAATACTCTAGGTGGTTACAATACTCCATTTATCTGTCACCCACAGAGTCACATCCGGTATCGAGTGACAAGCCCTGCGTAGCCCATCCCGTACGACCGACGTACGACCAGCACCCGCCGTCCTTTGTGATCATCACCTGAAGAAGCTGAGATAGCAGAACAAGGAAAAGAGAAATAGAAGCGAGCGACCTTGTTCGCCGCAGTAGAGCTCTCGTAGAAGTTGAAGCAAGTGTTGTCACTCCACTGCTTGATTGCATTCCGAACGACAGTCTCGACGTGAGTTCCCTCTGTGAATGAGAGAACGGAGAGTTGGATAGATTAAGAGACAAATAGGATGTGTGAGGGAAAGAGAAGAGATGAAAAGATAGATGTTCTGACTAGTTAGGCTATCAAAGTAGTAGTAGAAGCCACTGCTCCAGATGGTGGTGGGGTAGCGAGTATCTCGGTATGCTTGACGGCGAGCTCTTCCGCCTTCGTTTCCTTCAGCTGCATCACTCTCAGCGCCGTTTTCCTTCTCGGCCGATGATATGATAAAGTCCGTCTGATCTCTGTGAAGCAGAGGAGCTTCTGATTCTCTGGCAACTACTTGGGAAGAGCCTTGCCTGGTCAGGATGATATCTCCTCCGTTAAGGTCGGCAGCGACTATAGCCTTCTCGTTAATGCTCACAACGTTATCTCCCGTCTCCAGAATCACCCTTCGCTCTCGCTTCTTCTCGTCCTTCAACACTTTTCAGAGTCTGCATATGTTTACTCTTTTATAGACCTTAAAAGAAGTTCAGAATGAAATTACATAGAAAAGATGAATTTTGACTTTAAGCGCACCTTGAGAACTTCGTCAATGACGTTGCGATCTTCTTGTGTAAACTTTCCTTCTTGCTTCTTGATATCTTCTCCCGTCTTCTTGCCAATCACAACCATCTTCTGTCGCATGTAAGCGATGTCTTCGTTCCTGCGCTGTAAAGTGAGAAGAAGATGAATTCATTTCGAGAGAAATCAACAAATAATTCGGGAATAAAATCCTGAAATCTTAAAGGAGTAAGATTATAGAAAAAACATTTGGCACAAAAAAAAACACCAACAAAAAACATTTCTTTCTGCTTGAGAAGTCAGTGAAATTAGAAATAAACCGTTTTTCATCGTCTTGAGATTTGGCATGGTTTGGAAAACCGAGAGCCAGCAAAGGCAAGAGCAGTAGGAGCAGCCCGACCGACGACATCTCTTCTCCATTCCACTCATTCTCACGCCTTTTAAGTTAACACTCAGGCGAGAAAGAGGGGAATAATCTGTAGTCTACTCATGAAATGATGTGTTCCCCATAGTTATGGAATGATGTGTTCCTCATAGTACAAATTTTTTTCGGTTCATATTTCAAATGGACATTGGCCATTATAAGCGGATACTATGGGAGCGGAAGGGTTGTAAAAGAATAGTAGTAGAGAGAGATAAAGATGGAGAGAGAGAAGGTCAAGCACAGAACGGACAAGGAAAATCTGGACATAACAAGGTGTATCCTAAATCGGATTACTTATAAATGACAAACTCTCGTCATGCTTATGCTGAAAACAAACTGTTTGAACTTTGATCCTGAAAAGGCACATTTTTTTTCCTTACACCCTGCATATTAGATCTATCTGAATAATATGCTCATTCAAACATTAAATGGCACATAACATGTACATTCAATCAGGTGAATTGTGGTGACTCCTTCATGGCCAGACTTAAGACATGTGCATGTTGTCTCACTTTTGTTAACCTTTTTCTTATATTTGGTAGATCACAAATTAAATGTTGAAAATTCAAGAAGAACATATATATTCCTTCCATCTATGGCATGAAAAATCCGCTGGCATGTCAGATATGCACGCAGCCGCTCGCCGTCTTCTTCTGCTCTTTCTCCATTGTTCGCGCAATCATTAATGTGGATCAATGGGAAGCAAATAAACAAGTAAATAGTCAACCTATGGAGGTGGAATGCCGAACATGCAATTCCAGCTCTTCCTAGCACTTGTCCTCCAGGTATCATTTGTCATTTACATTTAATTCGGCTAAATATGATGGTGTTTTGCCGATTAACCGTCCGTTTTATTCTTTGATCTACCTGTTTACTGAAGAATCTTATAATAGGGTTTTGATTTTGCATCTCATTGATTAATTCGTCAACTCATTAATTAATTTGCCTGAGCTGCTCGCGCCGATCCTCTGCATCTATGTAAGTGAAGGAAGTGCTGGCTATCGGCTTTTCGCTCCTCGGCATCCGCCCAAACATCGTGCCCGGCCTCGTCTCGATGTTCCCTTAACGTCGACGAGACCCTTCGAGGCCGTCGACGTTCTCGCCGTTTTTAAGGACTGTCGGTTCGAGAGAGAGAGCGTTTGGGAAGAAAGAAAATCTTAAAGCTAATAACTTGCTCGTAGATTTGAAAGAATAATCTTAGAAGTCGTAGTGCACAGCATCCCCACACTTAGGTACCCTCTTGTCGGATAGGACAGAGCTTAACTCAAAAGAAACAGAGATGTGACCATTGCCATCGTCAAAATGAAGATATTCCGATCCCAACTGCTACTATTCGTCCTATTCGACTACATTCATTTTCAATGTGCACTCCTTTACAAATATAAAACTTGCTCGTCTTCCATTATTTCTGGCAAGATTGTCTACAATTTATTTGAAAGTTTCGCGTCTCGGAAATACAATAGAAAATATGTAAGTGTACATCAACGTCATATAGTAAGTGAAGGCGAAAGATGAAGAACTTCACAGATCTGATGATATGACGGCGCACGTGGCCGTCTTGATTTCTCCTTTGTCGACGCTGGAGAACCACGCTATGCCGGCTGGATTGCAGATGGGCGTGACCGTTGCAAATGTTGGCCCACTCTCAGCGCCGTTGATTCAGCGATTCAACTGCACATTTTTGTTCATCCGATAGAGCTTGCCATTTTCTTCTTCTTCACATCCTTTTATTCTATTTGAACAAAACAAAATCGTAAATTTAAAAAAAAAACATAACATAGCTAATGGTAAGTAAATTAACCTTTTTTTCCTTCCGGCAATGGTCAGCTGGATTCGGACGAATTGAAAAGAACGTGAGGCGTGCGACAACGGTGACAGCTACAAAAGAACAATTTAGCATTCAATAAGAAGAGTAAAACAGAGGTTTTCGTCATTATACTTGAAACAATTCCCATTAAAATATAATATATCATTAAATAGAAGAAATTGTTATACATACATACATACATACATACATATATACTTAAATGAAAAAGCTGTGAAGGAAAACATGAAATTGTAATTAAGGACGAAAACTTGCATTAACTCAGTTGATCTAGAAGAGGATTGCATATGCGTAGCAGGTGTACGCTGCTAGTCGAAGTAGAACATTTGTATGACTAGAGTAGAGGCACGGAAACCTGAAAAAATATACTACTGTTCTCACTTAAAATATCAATGAATTCACTGAATTGTTTGCTTCATTCAAGAATAAATGTAGCTATCCGAAAATCACAGAAAGTTGATGAAAAAAGTGTTAAATTGATGAAGAAACTGGAGGGCTGTCAGAGTATAAATTGCGATTAGCAGCTATTGAATGGAGTTACAATCACTTGAATATATTCTTTAGGATAACATTAAAAATTGAATATAATGAATATAGCTGCAATCATATTGCACTGGACAGTGAAGACATAGACAAATGAGTTACTGCCGGAGAAAAAGCGGTGTCAGAGTCCAGTCCAGATTACAGCATGTGTATGTACATATATAGATGTGGATACGGCATGACAGGCCCGTTATGACTGCTGAGTCTCCTTGGTACAAGTTCGTGCTTCAGAAGCGATTTGTTATAAGTTAAGAAAGCCATGAAAAAGTAGATTGTGACCTCGAACGAATCTGCCGAGTGCAGATATACCAAGCAAGCACCCGTTCGGTGCATGAGAGAAAAGGCGGCCTCGATCTCAGGCAATCTCCTTACGAGGACAGTGCTCGTGCTATTCTATTTGTTACGTGATTTATGTATGTCATACTGACATGAGGCAGGACGAATAAGGAATTTCTTTTTGCGATCCTCCATCGCCAGTCGCCGTAGAAAACTGTCGTTTTCTCGGGTGAAAACTCGGGAGAATGCAACTGAACGTAGTGAATTTCAGCCGAGGATTCTTTTCAACTTTCAGCCGAGATCCTCCTCCGAGTATATATGCCACGCCACTTCATTCTAATTAGAAGAAAAACGAAAAATCTCGTCACAAAGAGTAATCGAGATTGCATGCAACTGCGGCACAGAGCCAACACGAATCCAACACATCACAAGGCAGATTCAACAATAATCCTCAAAGATTTATGTTCTCTTCCTCTCTGTTACTTGTCTTCCATGAACACTTTCTCTCTCTCTCTCTCTCTCTCTTAATCTCTCTCACTAGCCTTCCACGAACTCTCTCTCTCTCTCTCTCACTCTATGTCTCTTCTTCTCTTCCACTAGCCTCTCTCTCATTCTCTCTTCTTCGATCCCTCATCCGTTCTTTCTCCATCTCGTTTCTACGAAAGAATCTCTTGAGGGATCATGACAATCTTGCATTGCCCGGCTCGCCGCAGTGAGTGTTCCCAAATCTATGGCAGGAATTTTTAATTAAAACTAGCCCCCTTCAGCAATCGTTAGCCCTTCGCTCGTTTATGTTTGCCCAAGAGGAATGGCAAGTTGTGTCTAGGTTCGGTTATGATGCATACACATTTATCGACATCAAAGAAAAGAATGTGACCACACTTGTAAAGGCAAATTCAATCATTATTAGGTTCCTCGTATAGTTTTTGATTTCTATTCTCTGCATGACTCTGTGAATGTTCTCAGCTAGAATGCCTCATAAGTTATTCCGAACTGGATGTTGTAGTAGCGACTGTAGATGATGATAGGCATAAAATTCGAGTTCGAGTAGACGATTCTTCCCACATCAGTGTTACAGCAGTATCTTCAAGAGGAATGATATGTATGTATATGTTACTACGGTTTAAACCTTCTCCCTTATATTTCATTCCTTCTCGAGAAGTATGTGCACAGAAAGAAAAAGAAAGGTTTTTGTTTTATAATCATTTCTAGGGAGAGCTGAATAGTTTGAAATTAAAAAAAAGTTCAAAGCAAACCTTGGTCCAGTCAAAGTTGGCTGTCGCTTCAATTCGATTCCTCCGTACGTGCAGCCTTCGACGCAGTGATATCCTTTGAAGGCGGACAACCTAGCCTTTACGCGCATCCCGGCTGGCGCCTATTCTTATTGTTTTGAGCAAAAGCCTTATATTTTGTTACATTATATGTGAGAAATATTTCCATTACTTGCAAATATCACATTTAATACTGAATACACTGACTCTAATCCAGTAGGTGCAGAAGGTAAAATCATCGTTGACGGTGGTGGAAGAATCCCCCACGGTGGCATTGAAGGAGACAGCGGTGGTCGTGGCGGAGAGGATCTGGCCACATCCGAGCGGCTGCCGTATTCATTTTTCATTACATCAATAAGAATGTGTGAAAGTTCTCGACAAACGAGAAAGGTATCGGATGATGAATAAAAGGTGTTTTAAGTGGATCAGACAGGCTCTCGCAATTATTATCATATCCTTACCCGTTGTGCGCAGTTGGTGCCTCCGAATCCGAGTGGGCACAGACAAGTGCTGCAGTTGCGAGGATGCATGTAGCCGCCGTGGTAGCAAGTCGTAGTGAAGCCGTTGCAGCGGGCTAAATTCTCTCTATCCTCCCACAAACTCTTTCTCGCTCCAGTTTCTCTTCTCTCCCATCTGCTTTCCTCTCCTTCTCTGTCTACGGCAAGGATTGTGAGCAGCTTAGAATACAACAAACATCTGCATCCGTAGTGGTCGTTCATCTCGAGGATGTCTCGGAAGGAGAGAATGTCCGAGCCCATCGTTGATTGCTGCTGGAAGTCTTTGGCCACAATTGTTGGTTCGCCGTTGGAAGAGAATCTGCATGTTGGTAGTCTCTCTCATTTAATGTATTATTATATCATTTTCACAAATGAACATAATCAGTATTCTTAATTTGCAAAATAAGTGAAGAAGACTACGTACGATGTTCCTGGGTACTGCATGATTCCCCCGTAGTCGTACTTTAAACCGTAGTTGTAGTTCGTCTCGGGCGTCTCCTTGTCGAATTGGCCTTCCCGGCCAATCTACAATAGAACTTTTCTCAAATCTGAGAAGGGAGTGAGACCTAAGAGACCGTATGAAGGATGACCAACCTGGATGTTCCCTGACTGGATGTACACGTAGTTGTCTCTGTCGTGTCGGCTTTGTTCGTGAAAGTAACCGAGTGCGTGTCCGAGCTCGTGCAGGGCGGTTCCCACCTAAGCAGAGGGAAGTCAACCAGATCTGGTTTGACACCCTGGGCCAGCTGGATACAAATCTCTAGGTCACCCTTTTATCTGGAACCCACAGAGTCACATCCGGTATCCAGTGACAGGCTCTGCGTAGCCCAGCCCGTACGACCGATGTACGACCAGCACCCGCCGTCCTTTGTGATCATCACCTGAGTTAATAGAGATCAGAGATTAAAGAAATAAGAATAAATAAAAGTGGTCGACTTTCTGCGCCGCTGTAGAGCTCTCGTAAAAGTTGATGCAAGTGTTGTCACTCCACTGCTTGATTGCCTTCCGAACGACAGTCTCGACGTGAGTTCCCTCTGTGATTGTGAAAAGTTGAATAGATGAATCGAGAAAGAGAAGTGAGGAAGGGAAGAGATGAAGAGATATATGTTCTGACTAGTTAGGCTATCAAAGTAGTAGTAGAAGCCACTGCTCCAGATGGTGGTGGGGTAGCGAGTGTCTCGGTATGCTTGCCGGCGAGCTCTTCCGCCTTCGCTCCCTTCAGCTGCCTCACTCTCAGTGCTGTTTTCATTCTCGGCCGATGAGATGATAAAGTCCGTCTGATCTCTGTGAATCAGAGGAACTTCAGATCTTCTGGCAACTGATTGTGAGAGAGCCTTGCCTGGTCAGGATGATATCTCCTTCGTAAAGGCCGGCTGCGACTCCTGCCTTCTCATTAATGCTCACAACATTATCTCCCGTCTCCAGAACCACCCTTCGCTCTCGCTTCTTCTCGTCCTTGAGAACTTTGTAGATGACGTTGCGATCTTCTTGTGTCCACTTCCCTTCTTGCTTCTTGATATCTTCTCCCGCCTTCTTGCCAATCACGACCATCTTCTCTCGCATGTAAGCGATTTCTTCGTTCCTACGCTGTAGAGGGAAAAGTGGATGAGTTCATTTCGAGAGAAATCAACAAAGTATTCGTTAGTAAAATCCTGAAATCTTAAAGGAGTAAGATTAAAGAAAAAGAATTTTCTTTCTGCTTAAGAAGTCAGTGAAATTAGAAACAAACCGTTTTTTCATCGTCTTCTGATTTGGCATGATTTGGAAGGCCGAGAACGAGGAAAGGCAAGACCAATAGGAGCACCCCGACCGACGACATCTCTTCTCCATTCCGCTTATGCTCGCGCCTTTTAAGGGAACACTCAGGAGAGGGAGAGGGGAATAATCTGTAGTCTACTCATGAAATGACGTGTTCCGCTTAGCAATGGAATGATGTGTTCCTAAAAGTTCAAAACATTGCGTTTCATATTTCAAATGGTCATTGGCCAGTATAAGCGGATACTATGAAAGCGGAACAGTTGTAAAAGTGTCGAACTAGTGAGATAGATAGGCAAGAGAGAAAGAGAGAAGGGCGAGCACAAGGAAAATCTGGACATAACAAGGTGTATCCCAAATCGAATTACATATTCAAAAATGACAAACTCTCGTCATGATAATGTTCAAAACAAAAAAAGCAGAACTTTGTCAGCGAATATCATGAATAGGCTCACTTCTTTCACGTATTCAGATGAACATATCTAACGCATAATAGTGAGCTAAATAATGTCATTTAATTTTAATTTAAATAAAATGTCGATACTTTTTTCTCTGTCTCTGTTGCCTCTACATTCTCTTGCATCAATCTGCAGGCAATTTTGTCAACAAGTAATTTCAGTCGCCTCTACAGAATCTCTGCCAATGCCTTCCATCGCCCTTTCTCTTTCACACACACTCTCTCTCTCTCTCTCTCTCTCTCTCTCTTTCTCTCTCTCTCTCTCTCTCTCTCTTTCTCTACCCTCTTTTCTCAACTTCCAATTTCTTCCAAATATCTACTAATCAATTGGATTCGGCAGATACAATCTGAAAATTTGCTGACAAGTCATTTATCAAATATCTCTGCTAATATACAGACCAAATTTGGTCGAAATGGTGAAGCTAAAAAGATTTCTCATTAAAAAAAGGATCTAGCCATATGCTATTGTACATACATAAATACATACATGCATGCTATATTTAGCTCTCAACGGGCCCACAACTTCTGACAATGGAGGATCTCCATAAGAACGTTTTTATTCTTTCTGCTGCTTTCCTAATCGCTTAAGGATGACAGAGATCGCGCAAAGCATAAAATAGCACAATTAAAACGAGTATTGTCCAGACAGCGAGATTGCCTAAGAGCGACGCTGTTTTTTTCAAATCCATGTCCTTGCTTATGCCTGCGAATCATTCTAGCTCACTGACAGCTTCTTTTTCTTCTTCCATAATATGAGCTAAACAAGAAATTGGCAGACCAGTGGAGAGCAGAAAGGAGACGGAAAGACCATTTCAAAGCAAGCGAGTCAACCCTCACTGCCCGTTGTGTGTGAAATAACATCATAACAAATAGTCACCCGCGCATGGCCTTCGTATGTACATTTCTCATTTCGTGCCTTCCCTTTCTCCAATTACAATCAATCGCATCCCATGCGAAGACTTATGCCAAGGGGACTCTGCAGTCATAACAGGCTTGCCATTCCGCATATGTATATAATATGGACTGGAGTCTGCCACCGGTTTCGCACCGCCGGTGAGGAATCTTTTCTTCATGTCTTCTCTTTCGACTTCACTACGGTAGCAGATATATTTATTATTATACCATTTTCTTTATGTTCTCTTGATTTGAGTTAATATAAATTATATCAAGAGCTTAATTTAGTGAATAATTTGAACATATAGTATGATCATGTTCTATTTTTTGCTTTGCAGTCTCTACTGGTTCCTCGTGTTAATCGGAGCCGGGAATCTCTTGATGAACGTGGAAGTATGCGGAGCCACAAGAACTACAACGGCGCCCACACCAACCACTGTTCCGCTGAGTATACTCTTTTCGTTCTTATAAGACTTTTTCTCTTCAATTCAAGCATCTGTTCTTATAATTACGATATTAATCATGATATATTTTTTATATTAATAATGAATAATTAATACACAGAATTTAAATGCGATTATGCGACTACATGGGATGAATCAGTGGGAGCTGACTGACTTATGGATAAGCATGAGGAGAGAGAGAGTGTTCATTGGCAGAGCCAAGACGGATGTAACCATGAGGAGGAGTATTCAATGAAGCTGAGAATTGAGAGAATATTCCAGAGACATTATTAACTAGGTAAAGCTAGTGACTGAGGATATGTATATAGCGCTCATATTCCGCTGTATAGTGCCTTGCCTCACGTGCGACCCAAATCTGATGACTGTTACTCCTCTTAACGGCGCTGGTGAGGTGATGTTCGCGAGTGATACGACCGATCTCATGGGCACTTGTGCCATGCGCACCCTTGTCTGCAATGGCCCAATGGCGACCATTGAGGTGTGTTAAGACTCAACATATTATTATAATGAGTTCCATATTTTTCGTATAATAATTTTATATGCACCTACGTACATATTACAGGTAGATGAAATTTTGATTTTAAACAATACTATTTATTTTGTTCAAATGTTACAATAGAATTTTAAAAAGAATAAAAAAACAAACACACTTGTAAGCTCTATAGGATTAAACATAATGTGCACAGTTGAACCGCGACATGGGCGTCGTGACCGGCACACCAACATCAGCCATGGTCACGCTCATCTGCAATGCGGAAGCTACCGCATGGCGACTTGATGGACACGATATCACGGCGGCCACGTGTGTTGTCCTTAGTTGAAACAAACATGACGTATTTCCTCTAACTGAATCCCTCCAAATACCACTCTAACACATTCTCGAGCCATTTTGTGTTGTGTTCTAATATTCTTTACGAAAGACGAGCTGCACATTTTAAATAGTGACATTAGTATTCCGTTATAGTTGCATTTAGCTTGTGTGCAACTGCGCGCACTGCACATTTGAAAAAGTGCGCACAGTTTTAGAACTTGAGAGTGCAAAAGTGAGTAAGGCTTTCCTACAAACTTTCCCCATCTCACTTTTGGCCACTCTGTCGTGATAGAGAAGCAAACTTCGTCCCGTTTGAATATGGGTTCAATATACAAAAAAAAGTGGGATTCGATTTTGAGCGACTTTGAGCGAAGCTGAAGCCATTGTGGCCATTATTCACAGTACGGCCAAAACCTGCTCCAAGTTTCGATTTTAGCTCGACCAAATTTTACTGATAACTGGATCCAATTTTCTTTCTAGATTAATCGAAAATGTGTTGCGATCCTTGCGAATGCTGGAACATAAATTATCCGGAGACCTTGAGGCTGATGAACAAGATGCTAATTTCGCCATCAAGTCATATGTTAATCTCTGATTTCAATATACAAAAAAAAGTGGGATTCGATTTTGAGAATTATCCGGAGACCTTGAGGCTGATGAACAAGATGCTAATTTCGCCATCAAGCCATATGTTAATCTCTGATTTCAATATACAAAAAAAAGTATGATTCGATTTTGAGCGACTTTGAGCGAAGCTGAAGCCATTGTGGCCATTATTCACAGTACGGCCAAAACCTGCTCCAAGTTTCGATTTTAGCTCGACCAAATTTTACTTATAACTGGATCCAATTTTCTTTCTAGATTAATCGAAAATGTGTTGCGATCCTTGCGAATGCTGGAACATAAATTATCCGGGGACCTTGAGGCTGATGAACAAGATGCTAATTTCGCCATCAAGCCATATGTTAATCTCTGATTGAATTCTCCGAGGAAACGAAATAAATTAAGTATTCCAGAACGGAAGATGAATGTGCGGCGCTCTCACAAAATCCGGAAAACATTCTTTTTTTCAGTAGGCTTTGAGAAAAAGAGCAGATTGCATCCCTGTCTCCGGTCATATTCCATCACTATCTAAATTCAAATATGTACATTGATTGAAATTTATTTTGTTGTTTTAATGTATCATCATATTTAATGCTCTCGTAAGTTATTATTCTTAAAATATAAAACATAATGATAAATGGCCAAATTAACTAATTAGCTATTATCATTGAAGTTCGGAAATTTTAGAAAGAGCTAAAAAAAAAAAAGGGGTGGGCGCCGATATCGTGCTTGCTGTTCCGCGGGCTTGAACGTGTCTCAAGAGAAGAAGGAAAGAATGCAAAAAAATACTGCGTGACTATTTTTTTATAAGAAGAAGAAGATTACATAAGATGGCCAGTCGGATTGCAAAGATGGAATACAGGCGTTCGACACGAAGAGCTGTGGAGTGGAGACTTTGGAAGTGGAAAAGGCATGCTGGACGCGGACCGAGAACGATGGGAATTCGCCTGAAACCTGTCCACTGCTTGTATTCGAACTGCCGTCAAGAATGCCGATGCCTTTGACCTTGCGTTCACCCTCAGGGCCCAGTCCCTGATTGCGGAATAAACTTGTAAACTTGTGCTATTTCATGTTTGGAGATGGACACATTATTCAACTCACCAATATGCAGGATGAATACATCATCTGAACGTATGTAGCTGAAAGAAATGATGACATTCGCTGACAGCTTTTTCTTTTCAAAATAATCATGACGAGAACATGTCATTTACAAGTAATCCGGTTTAGGATACAAATTGTAATGCCCGATTATTCGTGCACGTTATGTTCTTGACCATCTCTCTCTCTCAATCTCTCTCTCTCTCTCTAGTACCTCCCTTTTACAACCCTTCCGCTTTCATAGTATCCGCTTATAATGGCCATTGACCATTTGAAATACGAACCGACATGTTTTGAACTATGAGGAACACATCATTCTATAACTATGGGGGAACACGTCATTTCATGAGTAGACTACAGATTATTCCCCTCTCTCTCTCCCGGGTGTTAGCTTAAAAGGCGCGAGAATGAGCGGAATGGAAAAGAGATGTCGTCGGTCCGCCTGCTCCTACTGCTCCTGCCTTTGCTCGCTCTTGGTCATCCAAACCCTAACAAATCTCAAGACGATGAGAAAACGGTTTGTTTATAATTTAATTCAATTCTTAAAATAATTCATCAGGCCGAATGCCTTTACTTTGTCGTATTATCTAAAATTTTAGAACTGTGCATACTCCTGAATTCTGTGATGATTTCTCTCAAATTCAACTCAACCTCTTTTCGCTTTGAAGCGCAGAAACGAAGACATCGCTTACATGCGAGAGAAGATGGTGGTGATCGGCAAGAAAGCGGGTGAGGAGATCAAGAAGCAAGAAAGAAAGTGGACGCAAGAAGATCGCGCCGTCATCGACGAAGTTCTCAGGGTGCGTCAACTTTAACTTTAAAAAAAATAAATATAAATATAATAAGTATTTCTACATAAATTCACTTTCTCAAGGTGCTTCAAGTTAATTTTAATGATTATTTCTCGATCTATATAATTTCATACTGATGGTCATACAGAAGCCAAAGGAGAAAAAGAAGTGTTGAAGGACGAGAAGAAGCGAGAGCGAAGGGTGATTCTGGAGACGGGAGATAACGTTGTGAGGATTAATGAGAAGGCAGGAGTCGCAGCCGGCCTGTATGGAGGAGAT
Source organism: Allodiplogaster sudhausi (assembly GCA_945643635.1). Classification (NCBI taxonomy): domain Eukaryota; kingdom Metazoa; phylum Nematoda; class Chromadorea; order Rhabditida; family Diplogasteridae; genus Allodiplogaster; species Allodiplogaster sudhausi. The sequence goes on from CALZFC010000027.1 coordinate 3,040,680, forward strand.
ATCATCCTGACCAGGCAAGGCACTATAACAATCTACTGCCAGAGTATCTTAAGTTCCACTGTTTCACAGAGCTCAGACGGACTTTATCATATCGTCGAGAAATTCCACTGAGAATGAGGCAGCTGAGGGGAGCGAAGGCGGAAGAGCGCGCCGACAAGCATACCGAGACCATCTTTACCCCACAACCATCTGGAGCAGTGGCTTCTACTACTACTTTGATAGCCTAACTAGTCAGAAGATATACCTTTTCATCTCTTCTCTCCCTCACTTTCTTTCTGTCTCTATCTCTCTTAATCTATCCAACTCTCCACTCTCTCATTCACAGAGGGAACTCACGTCGAGACTGTCGTTCGGAAGGCAATCAAGCAGTGGAGTGACAACACTTGCATCAACTTCTACGAGAGCTCAACTGCGGCGAACAAGGTCGCTCGCTTATATTTCTCTTTCCTTTGTTCTCTGTTATCTGTTGATTCAGGTGATGATCACAAAGGATGGCGGGTGCTGGTCGTACGTCGGCCGTACGGGCTGGGCTACGCAGGGCCTGTCACTCGATACCGGATGTGACTCTGTGGGTGCCAGATAGAAGGATGACCCAGGATCCAACTTAACCGGGGTCTACTTCGGCAGACTTGTTTGACTCTTTCTGCTCAGGTGGGAACCGCCCTCCACGAGCTCGGGCACGCACTCGGCTACCATCACGAACAAGCCAGACACGACAGGGACAACTATATCTATATAAAGCCAGAGAACATCCAAGTTGGTCATCCTTCTCACCACTTTCTCCCTCTCCTCTCTCTCCGAGATGTGAGAAGAGTTCCATTGTAGAGTGGCGCAGAAGCCCAATTCGACAAGGAGACGCCAGAGACGAACTACAACTACGGCTGGAAGTACGACTACGGAGGAATCATGCAGTACTCCGGAACATCGTACGTGGTCTTCTTCACTTATTACTCTACACATTGTAGTTCTAAATGGAATTCCCAAAAAAAAGCTGATTAAAAATTATTTATTCGTACATCATTATAAATGATATAACAAGATGTAAAATGAAAGTAACCACCATAATGTAGATTCTCTTCGAACGGCGAACCAACAATTGTGGCCAAAGACTTCCAGCAGCAATCGACGATGGGCTCGGACATTCTCTCCTTCCGAGACATCCTCGAGATGAACGACCACTACGGATGCAGATGTTAGTTGTCATCTTCTTAGCTACTCACAATCTTGCCCTTGGAACTGAATTGGAGAAGAGAAACTGGAGAGAGTTTAGCCCGCTGCAACGGCTTCACTACGACTTGTTACCACGGCGGCTACATGCATCCTCGCAACTGCAGCACTTGTATCTGCCCACTCGGATTCGGAGGCACCAACTGCGCACAACGGGTAAGGATATGAGAATAATTGCGAAAGGCTGTCTGGTCCACACTAAAACACCGTATATTACTGATGGAATGAAAAAAAGTAATAATCTGATGGCAGCCGCCCGGGTGTGGCCAGATCCTCTCTGCCACGACCACCGCCGCCTCCTTCAGTGCCACCCTGGGTGACACTTCCACCACCGTCAACGACGACTTTACCTTCTGCACCTACTGGATTCAAGTCAGTGATGATACTTTTCATATTAAATGAGATCTTTGTAAGTAACGGAAATTTTTTTGACCAAGAGTGTTAATTTGTAAGAAAATACAAGGCTTTCGCTTAAAAGAATAATAATAGGCGCCTGCCGGGATGCGCGTGAAGGTAACGTTGTCCACCTTCAAAACTAATCACTGCAACGAAGGCTGCACGTACGGTGGAATCGAATTGAAGCGACAGCCAACACTCACCGGACCAAGGTCCGTTTACCAATTTCTTTCCTTTCTGTTTTTGTACTTCCTTGAGAAGGCATGCAAAAGTTATTGAAGATTCTGCTGTAACTCGGACGTGGGCAGAATCGTCTACTCGAACTCGAATTTTATGCCTGTCATTGTCTACCGTCGCTACAACAACATCCAGTTCGGAATAACTTATGTCGCATTCTAGCTGCGAGCAGCTCTGCATTCCTCGCTTTGTGCATTCTCCGAATCATGAAGAGAGAAATCTCTCCTTTTCCTTCGTATTGATAACCACAAACCCCGTAGCAGAACCTGAATCCCCGAACACTTATCTATTCAATGAAACTAATAATGATTGCCTTCCAATTGTCGTAACATTTATTTTGTCGATAAATATGCAGCATTACCAAAACTATTGAGCCGGTTACAGGGGCTTCTTGTTGAGCTAATTGATATGCTTTTGTAAATCACCATGGGTGGCAGCCACTCACTCGGCCTCACTGGAGTCCGGTAGATGTCCTAAAAAGAGTCTCCGTGGAACCTTATCATCGTTTTTGAAAATAGAGATTTTAAGATCCTTTTTTATGGTAGAGGATAATTTACAGGGCCAAACATATGAAAGGCAACGGACTCTGACAACGGAACGGTGAGGGGGAAAAACAGAGCGATAGAAAGATAGGATGAGAGAGAAGCATGAGCTAATGTTACTCGTTTTACCTTCGAATATCTCCTAGCAACAGATGCCAATGTATAATTAAGATCACTTTGCTATGGATCAGCAAATGGCTCAGCTGAACATGGCTTATCAAGCCAGAATGCTGTCTTATTCACTATTTTTTTCTTCCTTTTTCTAGTCTCCCTAAGACAGAAGAAAGAAGAGCAGAGCAGGTTACAATGATAAGAAAAAAGGGGTAAAATTTCACAATATGTGTGTCAAAGGCGTCGTTGGGGAGGGAAGAGTGAGTCATGGACTGATGCCTCTCTTAGACTCCTCCCTACTTCTCTCTCTCCCTCTCTCAATCTCTCTCACTCTCTTCTGAGTCCTCTCCCACTTCTACCCCACTCTTTCTCTCAATCTCTCTCCCTCTCTATTTCTCTCTTTCCCTCCCTCTCTATCTCTTCCCTTATCAGTCATTCGACTTGGTTAGTTAGAAGCGCACTTATCTTCATTTTGCTCAACTACGTTCTGTCTTGAAACAACACTGAAACGTCTAATAATTCCTTTAAACAGTGAAGTGCACCAGTACATTTTCTCTCTGATGTAGAAACTTTGCACTAGGTTCGCCGTGACTGGGAGTGCGTTGAAGTGCAAGGTATACGGTCTCCAATGGCCAAGTCGAAATGCTCGTTGACCGCTTGGGGAGACTACCTCGTGCTCGTTGGTGGAGGGCTTTTAAGTAAGCTTCCTTCTTTCTTCAAGTGAAGAACTCGTTTTGTTTCTTCGGCTTTTCTAACGCTTCTAAGGAGCATATAGCTGAATAACAAATATTATACTTGCCACCATTAAAGCACAAATAAAACACTGATCAGTATATCGTGGTGAGTGCCCTGTTATGAGGAATGAAAAAATGTCATACACAAACGTCACAGGAAACCCAGAAAACTCTGACGACTCGTCCACTCGACAGATTCATATATTCGACACCATAACAAAGGAGTGGACAGATGTTGGTCATAGCAAGATTCAAAATGGAAAGCAAATGAACGGACTCTTTCTTGTTTCTCTACTGAAAGTTTCCGCTTTATGACCAAGAATTTACAGATTGGAAGCGGCTGGGAAACAATTTTTTTTTAAATTAACATTTTTACAATGAGAAGACCTCTCAAATCGACTAGTATGGCTAGTAAATATTTAATATTAGTACCTTGTTAGATTATCAATCATTAATGTTTAATAATTTGTATGCTGATAGTGACCGAGTTGAAGATTCGCTTCTATTCTCAGTTGTGGAGTGACTCGGATGCTCCCGGCATCTACGACCACTCTTCCGTTGTCTTTCAGGACTTCCTGATTGTCATCGGTAGTACAGCTGAGGTATACTCCTTGTCTTCGCTGTTTTATTATTTTTATTTCTTGGCAATTCTCCAATTGTTCACTCTCACATTATAGACCTGTAATCCTCACTCTTTTTCTCTCTCTCTCTCTCTCTCTCTCTCGCTTTCTTGCTTTTGTCATCACTCCTCCTACATCTTTAGCACCGCCGTACCGGACAGCCGTTCAAGCAGCACGTCGTGTATGTCATTGATCTCAAGCATGACAACTGGCACGAGCCTACAGTCGCTGACAAAAACCCGCAAGAAGAATGGAAGTAAGCATGGAAACCCTGTGCATGTACTCTTTGAACGGCCCTTGATGAGCCAGAACGCATTCCTTCCATATGTCGAAATACTGTTGTGAAGAGACTTCGAATTCTACAACTGTTTCAGCCATTCAATAAATAGAAAAGTGATTCTTTCTTCAGTTTCTTGGGTGGCAGAGTCGCGTGCACTGCCGTCCTTCTCCAACCCGGCTGCATTCTCTTGCATCCTTCGACTAAATTTACCGATTTCGGGTTCATGACATTTATTTATAGTACCACCATAATCAGTTACGCAGAGAGCACGGATCAGAATAGTTAAGTGCTGCTCTCCGCACAAAATCGAATTCAGTGAGGACGAGAACGGCGGATTTAACGAGAAGTGGGTTGCATATCTGCTCCATTTCGACCCTAACGACCTCACGAAGGAATGGAGGCGCGAGATTATTCCGAGCAAGGTTAGATGCTTCGTTTCTGATAATTACGCTTCTTAAATATTTAATCTTTTGTATATATTGTATATAATAATAATATCTAATGATTTCATCAATATTTGTTCTGTCTAGATGTACCAACTTAACTTCAAAAATGATTCAATTTTCGGCCAAATGGGAGTTGTTCAAGTCGACAATAAGGCTCGACTGCTGTCAGTTATCGAACTTATTCCTATTTCAAAGATATAAAAATAATAAAATAATAAAGCAATTCATTTTAGATTTAACTGAAAAGAATTTGTTTTCAGACACCTTGCGTCCGTGAAAACAGAAGGACTCGAGGATGTTCCACCAATGGTTAGACGAATAGCAGCTTTCCAGTCGAAGGTTCGCATTGCCCTCCACGGCTACTGGGGTGCTCTCAGAAAATTTGTCAGCATTTTACTACCTTTGTTTTTCTACTCATTTTCTTCTTTCAAGTTAATTTAATGGAATCATTTACTCAATTAGACTCCTTCTTTTACAATGTACGCATCCTCATTTTCTTCTTCTTCTTCTTTCCTTGCAGTACGACTTTCTCTGCGATAAACGCGATGAACCCTTCAACATCAGCGACGATAGAAACGTGTACATTCTCTCGCCTAGCAAGACCGGAATACGGAGCGACATACAGGTTAAGCGTTTCTGGCGAATTGAGTATTACGACGTTTTTATATGTTAGTTCTGGTTATTTTTAAGATCTTTAAAATAGCTGCACCCTAATATTGCTCCACCTTAATGCCGGGTATGCTGTTATTCTTTAAAAGGTTTTTTCTACAGTTTATATATCAAAATTAGCATTTCATGTATTTTTGAAGGTCACAGTTTATTTCTGTACGAAATTTACTTGTTTAGACGAAGATCGCACACAAGGCAGGAGACTCTGCGAATATGCAATTCGCCTTCGCGCCCGAATGGACGAGAAGGAGATAATTCTAATGTCGGCTAGCCTCGACCGGGTCGAAGAGAAGAAGCAAATACGGTAAGTGGCGCTTGTCTTTTATAGATTAGTCGTATTTATTTTATCAGGAATCTGTGTTTTATTAGATTTAGTGACGTCTCTTCACATATTCATTTGGCTCTGATTTAGATGGACTCTTTGTGACATGAGAGGCGAAGCTCCGCCAGTCACTGACTTGTATTCATTCGTGTCGGCAGGTGGTATGTTATATCTCATTTCTGACTTCCACTCATGCTTTCCATCTCCATCTCTCTCTTTTTTCTCTCTCTCTTTCTTTCTTTCTCTCGCTCTCTCTCTTTCATTTTCTCTCTCTCTTTCTCTTTCTCCTTCTCGTTCTCGTTCTCGTTCTCTTTCTCTCTCTCTCTCTCTCTCTCTCTCTCTCTCTCTCTCTCTGTCTCTTAGCTACAGTAAAGGAGGGCGATCACCGAAAAATTATGAGATATTTTAAAATTGCTGTTATTTCACAGTTGTCGGGTTGGGAATCTATGATTTTAAAGCCGATTTACTTAGCCTTGAGGCAATTTTATGATACCGGACCACTTCGAATCGAATTTTCTTGACCACTTTGACCAATATTGTGTTAAAATAAACATTGTTTATTCGCCGGACACCCCTTTTAAATGATTACTTCGTTGACATTTATCTCTCAGGCCAAATGGTTATGCACGGCGGATTCTTCGAAGGATACGACAGCTCGCTCCATACTAGTTACTCGGGCGGGACTTACATTTTAAGGAGAGCGTGCTAAACTCAACACAGCTTTTTTGTTTCCGATGATAATCACAAGAATTGATGATCACTTTTCTGCATTTGCAAGTTTTCTCGAATTAACAAGTTGTATTATGCAGAAGGTAATAAGTATGCTAGGAGTGTGGAGAAATCCATAGTAGAGTCTAAGAACCTAAATTTATTCCATCCTTATGTGCGCTTCCGCGTATCTGATAAGAAACGAGGCGTCGAAGTTCTCACTGATATGCTATATCATGATTTAACATCCGATTATGATAAGGCTGAGCTTTTTTCCAAGACTTTTGCAGACTATTTTGTGACTGACAATGGTCTTCTTCCAAATCTTCCCTTTTTCCCAACCTCTCTTAGCCCACCCCACTTTCCTTTCAATTTTCGGAGGCACGAACTATGTAGTTGCATAAAGCGAAAATCTAATTCTTCAGCCAAGTTCAGCTGAGCCATTTGCTGATTCTAAGAAGAGAAAGAGTAACTATACATTGGCATCCGTTGCTGAAAAAATTGCGAAATAACTATGTCAAAGTAAGGGGCAGCAACATTTTAATCAGTATAGTAATGCGCCACAGAGTGATTTGAAATAAATATTTAACGAATGCGACAAAAAGGAAGGCGAAGAAGAAGAGTTGGTCGCAGGGAAGCTCAAACTCATCCGTTGTCGTAGTACGTTACCATTTATTTGCCTGACTGTTTCAATCATACTTATTTCCTCAAGAAAAGATATCGCTAATTTCAGATCTGAATGAGAACCTGGCATAACGCTGCGAACAGAGAATGACATGATGAGTCCGATTCGTTGCAGTATCGTGTGTGATTTTTTTTACAGCACATGTTTTAAGTTGTGTTATCTCGTTAAAGAGCAACAGGTTTTCAATGGGAGAAGTCAGATAATTCCGGAATCTTCAGGGAAATTCCAGCGACCGAGTTCAGGAATCAGCACCATCCGGAACGTTCAGGAACATTCTAGGAGCCAGGGACGGATATCGTTCCTTCCGGGATCGTCTGAAATGTTCTCGATCCCGATGGCTGAAGTGGGCCGCTCCGGGATGTAACCCCTACTGGATTCTCTTGGAGAATTAAAGGTCAGAGGGGTCTTGGAGAATTAAAGATCAGTGACCATAAGGTTCCGAATTCTGAAAGTTCCAGGAGCAGGAAACGGGTCAGACGCAGAACTCGATCCCTTCAGGAAGTTCCTTGTTCCCAGGCCTCGGAGGGTTGTAGAAGTCGGCCCCTTCCGGAAGCTGAGAACAGAATAAGCATACTTCAGAATCTTCTAGAATGTTTCTCGGTTTCTACCGGAATCACTGGAATGCTCCCAGGGCCGGGGAGACGATTGCCCCTTTCGGAATCATCTGGAATGTTCATAGGACCAGGGGGCAGAAGTCGGCCCCAGGTTCGAATGTATCAGCGTTCTTAATGCATTTTACCATGTACATTCCTCAAACTGGGGTAATTAAACCGGAAGCAGCATTTCAGCTTCCAGAAGAATCTTTTACAAACCGACGCTAAGCGCTTTGCTAGTAATCAGATATTTATTGACATCAAACAAATGAAAAAAAAACAAAGAAGGGTATATACAATCGTTATTAGATTCCTTGCATAGACAGGTGTTCCTAGTTACAGTTTTTGCAATGCAGGTCGTGGTTTGGTCGTAATGAAATTAAATGGTTTGCAAGCACGAATGAATCTGGGAGATTTCTATTGCTCCCAGCTAGATTGCGAAATAAGATATTCCGAACTGGATCATGTTGTAGCGATTGAAAATAATGATTGGCATCAGATTCGAGTTCGAGTAGACGATTCTGCCAAAATCCGTGTTGCAGCAAAATCTTCAAGTAGCAAGTTACTCATAAGCCGGTCCTGTTTGACCCTTCCATTTTGATTTCAAAGCAGGTCGCTCTTCTTGACAAGTACAAGTGGACAACGAACCTTGGTCCTGTGAGCGTTGGCTGTCGCTTCAATTCGATTCCTCCTTTATAGCAGCCATCGACGCAATGATCCGTTTGGAAGACGGTCAACCTTGCCCTCACACGCATCCCCACTGGCGCCTACATTGTTCTTATTCTATTGAGCAAAAGACTTGTTTTTCATTTTCTGGTGTGATAATTAGCATCAATTTATATACATAAATGCTTACAAATGTCAATGCATCTACCAGCACAGTTTACTTTACTATTTCATACTCTTTAATAAATATCTATTTAATAGAGAAAGCATTGACTTGAATCCAGTAAATTCAGAATGTAAAGTCATCGAAGACAGTGGTGGAAGTGTCCCCCAGAGTGCCATTGAAGTAGCCGCCGCTGGTCGTCGCGGAGAAGGTCTGGCCACACCCGGCCGGCTGCCATCAGATTATTTACATCTTTTTTATTAAATCAATAAGAATGCGAGAATGCTCTCGACTGATGAGAAAAGTAACGGAGGATAAAAAAAAATTGATATGGAATAGTCAGGCTTTTCGCAATCGTTCTCATATCCCCCGCTCTGCGCAGTTGGTGCCTCCGTATCCTAGTGGGCAAATACAAGTGCTGCAATTACGTGGGTGCCTGAAGCCACCGTGGGAGCAAGTCGTGGTGTAGTCTTTGCAGAGTGCTAAACTCTCTCCAGTTTCTCTTCTACTCTGTTATGCCCACAACAACGATTGCGAGCCACAAAGATGAGGACAACTAACCTCTGCATCCGTAGTGGTCGTTCATCTCGAGGATGTCTCGGAAATAGAGAATGTCCCCTCCCATCGTCTGCTGCTGCTGGAAGTCTTTGGCCACCATTGTTAGTTCGCCATTCGAAGAGAATCTGCATGTAGGTAGTTTTCTTGTTTTGTCATTTCCTCGTTTCTTGTTTTGTCATTTTATTTTTAATGATACTTTGATTCTGGAATTATTTTGTATTCTTCCCATCTTCCATATCTAACTACATTATGTAGAGAAAGAAGATATGAAAGCTACGAACGCTGTTCCGGCGTACTGCATGATTCCGCCGTAGTCGTACTTCCAACCGTAGTTGTGGTTCGTCTCTGGCGTCTGCCTGTCGAATTGGGCTTCAAGGCCACTCTACAACGGAACCCTTCTCAAATTTCGGAGAGAGAAGGTAAATGATAGATAAATAGTAGTAGAGAGAGCGAGAGCGAGTGAATGGGTGGGCCTGACTGAGATACCGTAAGAAGGATGACAACCTCGATGTTCGCTGACTGGATGTAGACAAAGTCGTCTCTGTCGTGTCTGGCTTGTTCGTGAAAGTAGCCGAGTGCGTGTCCGATCTCGTGAAGAGCGGTTCCCACCTAATGAGGCATAGGTCAGCCAAATCATTTGAGGGACAGGACCCGGTCCGGGGATTTCATATCGCTTGGTCACTCTTCTATCTTGCACCCACATGGTCACATCCGGTCCCCATTGATTTTGACTGTGTTGCCTGGTCCGTACGACCAATGTACGACCAGCACCCGTCGCCCTGGGTGATCATCACCTGAAGAAGCAGAGATCACAGAGAAAACAGGAAAGTGAATAAAATGAGCGCGACCTTTTGCGACGCAGTGGGATCCTCGTAGAAGTTGATGCAAGTGTTGTCATTCCACTGCTTGATTGCCTTCCGAGTAACAGTCTCGGCATGAGTTCCAACTATGAATGAAGGTAGAATAGATGTCAAAGGGGTCTCCTGTGAATAAATAATGTTCCGTTTTTCGCCATATTTGGTCACCTTAGGTTAGAAACTTCCAATTGCAAGTGTCCCGAAGTCACTAAAATCAATCAGCTCTGAGAAAATTAACAGTTTAATTGAGGAATTACCTTGTATTCTTTACCATCACGTACTTTGAACTCGAGCAAAGTGCGAAACGGCATCGCACCATCGCAAATGAAAGAGATTTTGGCTCTCAGATTTTTAGTTTTCTTTTTAATATAAAAAAAAGTTTCGCAAATTTTTTTAAACTAAATTTCCACTTAAATGAAGTGATTTGATGTATTTATTATCATATTTAGTATATATATATAAATATATATATATATATATATAAACCAATTCCTAATTTGTACTTCCTAAAATTATTAATGTTTACGTTTTTATAGCAATTTACAGAAAATTTCTAGCTTGCGGGCCCAACGCAACTTTTCTTGGGCAATCGGGGTCGGCCAGGCCTTACGGCTTTTTGAACAAAGCAGTTTGAGGAGCATCTGATGTCTTTCCAATCTTTTTTAAATTTTCGGTGGATTCTTATTAATTACGACGTTTCCTCGAGTTGGGTCGCGTTAAATTTAAAACGTGGAGGTTACCGTATCTAAAGAATACTTCCAGTCCGCCGCCAATTCAGGTGTGACAAAATGAACTGTTGCTGCTGCTTGGAACACTGTGCGGGATGGGCCGTCCCATTCCCACCTCTGGTAATTATGGTTAGATGGGAGGATCACAGCTTTCCGAAAACGTGACGAGTAGGGAATTAGGCCTGATGCAGCTAGAAGGAGTTCTGCACGGAACACTGCATGCGTCAAATGTCATTTTGAATTGTTTTGCCAAACATTCGTCGGCGACATCCTTTATGAGTGAGACAGAAAGAATGAGGGAGAAGAGATGGAATAAAGATGCTCTGACTAGTTGTGAGATCAAAGTAGTAGTAGAAGCCATTGCTCCAAAGTGTGGCGGGGTAAGTAATGTCTCGCATTGTTTGCCGGCGAACTCTTCCGCCTTCAGTGCCATTTCTCTTATTTGCGATAACGTCTGTCTGTTCTCTGCGAAGCAAAGAAACTTCAGATCATCTGGCAACTGATTGGGAGAGAGGAAGAGCCTTGCCTGGTCAGGATGATATCTCCTCCGTAGAGGCTGTCTGCGACTCCTGCCTTCTTGTTGACGCTCATCAAGTTATCTCCTGTCTTACGCACTCGTTTCTTGTCATCCTTCAACAATTCATGTTCTCTTTTCTTTGGCTTCTGTATATAATTCTCTATTTATGTACTTTCGAACAGCATCAGAATGAAATTATATAGAAAGATAAAAGAAACACATTTGTGTCTATGAAATTCGATGTACCTTAACAACGTTATCGATGAATGTACGATCAGCTCTCGACCACTTTGCTTCTTGCTTCTTGATATCTTCTCCCGCTTTCTTGCTAATCACCACCATCTTCTCTCGCATGTAAGCGATATCTTCGTTCCTGCGCTTCAAAGTGAAAAAAGAGAGTGAATTAATTCTGAGAAGAGTTAGGAGTACAATTCTTTAAAATTAACTCTTTAAACTCTTTAAAGTTAACTTTTTTGAGTAAAAGTTTTAAAAAAAAATTCTTTTGCAAATTAATACATTCGGGTCGGTGAATTTCATTTGCTTGACAATGAGAAGTTAATGAAATTAAAAAAAAAACCTTTTTTTTCATCGTCTTGAGATTTGTCAGGGTTTGGAAGACCAAGAGCGAGCAAAAAAAAGAGCAGTAGAAGCAGCCAAGCAGACGACATCGCTTCCACATTCCGCGAATTCTCGAGCCTTTTTATTCAAGCGGTCTTTGGTTTGTATAAGCCGATGCTATGAAACCCGAAGAGTTGTTAAAACGCAGACCGTGATAGAGAGAGAGAGAGAGAAGGGGGAGGGAGAGCGAGAGAGGGAGAGAAACTGATAGAGATCGAAAGAGAGAGAAGGCCAACCACACGGACACATCCAATTTAGCATAACAAGGTGTATTCTATATCGGATTACTTATGTATAAATGATAACCCCAATCATTACTATGTTGAAAACAAACAACAACAAAAAACTGAACGTTGCTACATTCTGTAACAGTAACATCAAACTAAATATTACAATAGTAAAATTAAAATAAGCATTGTACACACAACGAGATTGTCTATGATCGATGCTCTTTTTCTCATCCGCTGAGCGATTGCTTACTGATCTTTGCATTCGGTAGATTCTTTCTTGCTCTCATGTCAATCATCTTCCTCATTGCCTTTTTTTGCAAGAACGAAGCAGACCAGCGGCAAGCAGAAAGGAAATGGAAAGGAAATTATCATACAACCATATGTCTACATTAGTCCTGTAGAAAGCCGAAACACGAAAATAGAGATCTGGATATCCTATGTAAGCTTATTATATTTTTGGTCGTTGCTATTTATCCCGTATGAAACTTCATTACCTTGTTTTTCAACATTCTAGAACACGCGGTCTCAGTTTTAAGCTTCAAGTACCCACATCCAGCGTCAAATCCCGATTTCACTCCTTTTTTGTAAGGCCGCCATCTGCATTCAATAAGCTTTATAAGAACTCATCGTTATTTCTCCCTTAATTTCTTTTCTTTATTATCTTATTCTTTAGTTAGTGTTCGGCCGTATAGATTTGCCAATTATAATTACTATAATTATTAATTGTTTACCACGTGTATGCTTGCTATACCGTAAATTCATTCATTCATTCATTCAAAGCACCTCGGGGTGTACCTTAAAAACCGTTCGGTGTTGCCCGGTCTTCGAATTGGCGCAGGGCATCACTATCTCCTCGGTTTCTCTATTCGTGCTCAAGTAAACAGAAATGCTTGAATTCTTCTAGATATATCTAGATCTCTAATGATATTAATAATGTCTATGATACCTTATCATAGACACGGCACAAGTAGCCAATGTGCTGTTGATCTTCCTGGCGATGACCAAGAGTGGCGTACACAACTACAAGTACTACATTATCTCGTTCGCAGTACACGACGTCTTCTTCAGTGTGCTCTGTTTGCTTTTTCGACCGGTGCGAATATATATCTTTGTTTTAATCATTAATTAATTAATTAATTAATTAATTAATTAATAGATCAATAAATAAATAAATTAATTAATTATCAAGGTATCCGGTGTTCTGAACGGCTCATGGTTCATGTTCATGAGCGGCGCGGTCTATCTCGAGTTGGCGAATCACAACTTATCGTATTAACTAACACATAAGTTTACCAATTAAAAAAGAGGATAATTGATTAGGGATATAATAATTTGCGATATAAATATGATGATGATTAATTAATGATTTAAACAAAGATATATATTCGCACCGGTCGAAAAAGCAAACAGAGCACACTGAAGAAGACGTCGTGTACTGCGAACGAGATAATGTAGTACTTGTAGTTGTGTACGCCACTCTTGGTCATCGCCAGGAAGATCAACAGCACATTGGCTACTAGTGCCGTGTCTATGATAAGGTATCATAGACATTATTAATATCATTAGAGATCTAGATATATCTAGAAGAAGGCAAGCATTTCTGTTTACTTGAGCACTTAAGTAAATCATATAATCAGCATCAAAATGCAGATATGATAATATGTTTCTCAATATAATAATAAATGGATATCAATCACATGGCAATGACAAAAAAAAGAAAGAGAATGATCTCCTCAAAAATGCTCTCCTCACAAATGCTCACAAATGATCTCCTCACAAATGCTCGTCGACTCGATGACAGAAATGGCGTTGAGCGAACGTTCCGAGATGTCCATTCCTCCAATTCTGATGCAATCAATAGCGCACTTTATAGAACTTACCTTAGCACTAAAAATTTATACAGGCAATTTACATATGGGTGAATTTTAAACTAACGAATGGTTTAGCGCAAGAATTTGATCGCGAATCAAAGAAATCTTCTCAGAATCGGTGAGATTGTGTGTCAAAAGAGAGCAAACGAACAAAGACAAAGTGCTCTGTTTGCTTTTTCGACCGGTGCGAATATATATCTTTGTTTTAATCATTAATTAATTAATTAATTAATTAATTAATAGATCAATAAATAAATAAATTAATTAATTATCAAGGTATCCGGTGTTCTGAACGGCTCATGGTTCATGTTCATGAGCGGCGCGGTCTATCTCGAGTTGGCGAATCACAACTTATCGTATTAACTAACACATACGTTTACCAATTAAAAAAGAGGATAATTGATTAGGGATATAATAATTTGCGATATAAATATGTATGTAGATGGGGTCACGGCATCTACGGCGCGACTCACTCGGTCACTATTCAGCTGCTCGCCTATTGCTTCATGTATCGCTACGTGCTTCTATGCAAGTCAGAGTGCTTTCCAATGTATGTTTGGATGATTTACAAGTGGTCAAGCCGTGTTTATAACAATGTTCCGATTCATCGACAGACGCTTTTGCATGTTTGCAGACCTTCCAAGAGCAAGCTCCTCGAGACACGATCAGCGCTCGCAGCTCTCCTGGCTGCCTACGTCGTTTCATGGAGTATAAGCTGCGTCATGGTTAAGGTCAATAGATGGAATGTACTTGTTTTTTTACTAACAATGATTCCAATTTCGATCACATCTCGATCGATATTCAATTAAGGTTGGCTAAGTCCCGACGGAAGAAGTTGTCGCGAATCTGACTCGCGACATCTTTCAGCCTCACTTTCCTTCATTTCGCCATTCATCCTTCATGTACAATCAGGTGAAGTGGTGACTCATTCGCTGCCAGACACAAGAGATTTGCATGTATTATAATTTTGCATGTATTTTCGTAAAATATGAGTGGTAGATCACAAAATTAATGAAGAAAATTCGAGAAAAACATTTCTTTTAATGTATAGGGCATGAAAGATCCGCTGGCCGCCGTCGCGTGTGGCTGGCTTCTTGGTCAGACGTGCACGCAGCTGCTCGCCGTCGTCTTCTGGTCGTACTCCATTGTTCGCGCGATCAATAAGGTAGATCAATCGGTAGTAAATGAGTAAGTTGCTAAAGGAAATATAATCGATCTATTGAGGTGCGCGGCGACATTCGCAGCAAGCGCATGGCGAGCATGCGATTCCAGCTCTTCCTCGCGCTCGTTCTCCAGGTCTTATTTGTCATTTACACTTATTTCTGCTAAATATGATGGAGAGTGTATAGCCTATCAATCGTCCGCTTTATTGATCGATCTGCCTCGTTACCGAAAAATCTAAGACTATAGTAATACTGGAGCTTTGCACATTGACTGATTCGTCTGACCATCATAATTAATTGTCTTGAGCTGCTCGCGCCAATCCTGTGCATCTACGCACCGGAAGTGCTGGCGATCGGTTTTCCGCTCCTCGGCATCCGCCTGAACATCCCGCCCGGCCTCGTCTCGATGCTCTTCCCGATCTTCCCGGCCTTCGACGCCGTCGTCGTTCTCGCCGTCGTTAAGGACTACCGGTCTGAGAATGAGATAGAAATTGAAGAGAACGAAAATATGAAAGCTAATTTTTGGTTAAACATATTCACGCAACAATTTACTCGATGATTTGAAGGAACAATTTTACAAAGATATATCAAAATAACAAGCACGCAAGAATACCACTCAATCCCACAAGTCGTGGAATACGTACTTTTAGGCACGCTCTTGTCGGATGGTCGAAGACATTATTCAGAGGAAACAGAGAAGTGACCGCTGCGTCGTGAGCGGCGTTGAATAAGTGAAGCTATTCTGATCCCAACTCTTACCAATCATCTGATTCAACTACATACTTTCACTTTAAATGTGCAATGTTTACAACGAGAAAAAAATACTGCTTGTCTTACACTCTGGTTGACAATTTTGACTGCATTTTATTTAGAAAAGCTCGCGGCTCGGAAATACAACAGAATTTAACTGTAGCTGTACATCAACGTCTTATGTAAGTGAAGACGAAGTACATACAAGAAACTAAAGAACGTCACTTACCGTATTTTCTCTATTAGTACCCCCGGGGGTTCTATTTTTCAATACCCTTGCAGGGGAGGGGCACTTTTAAAAGGGGGGGGGTTCTACTGGAGGGACTACGAAGATAGAGGACACGAGAGTATTCACAGAGTTTGGAAGCAGGAAAACTCGAGTATGCGCCTATTCAGAGAAAAGATGAGAGACATAACTGAGATTTAAAGAGGAAAAAGATGAAGGAGTACACAGACCACTGAAAAATCACATGTGTCTCAAAGGGATAAATTTATTGCATAATGTGTAACGGGTAGGCAAAATGCTAATTATGATAACTTCACACGAAAATTCCAGTCAAGATAAAACGCGCGTCGGGAAAGAAGGAAGAAGATGAGTGCTACACCGTATGAATACCACGCTCGCATTTGGTATTTGGACAATAAGATCAAACTGAAAAAAAACCATCCGAATTTAAAGCAGAAAAAAACCTAGAACTAAATGATGTATTATGGCCCGGGGGGAGGAAATTTAGAATGCAACTGGGTTAAGGATGTAAGTTCCGCCCGAGTGGGGAACATCGCACCGACCTGGGCTGAAACCGCCACCGTGTAGTACCATTTGGCCTAGAAAAGGGAATTTAATATTAAAGAAGTTATGATTTCGTTAAGCGGCAGCAAGGAACATAAGATCAATTTAATGCAGAGAGTTTTAATGCTTTATATAATCGAGGGTAAGAGAGAGCGAGCGAGCGAGAGAGAGAGAGAGAGAGAGAGAGATAAAGAAAGTACGAGAGAGAGTGGGAGAGAGAAAGATACTTATAGAGAGAAATATGGAAAACGTGAGAAACATGTAACATACCTCCGGCGGACACGAATGAATAACCACACGTGGCTGGCGGAGCTTCGCCTCTCATGTCACACAGCGTCCAGCTGAATCAGAGCAAAAGAACTAAAACAACTAAATACAATGAAATAAAAAATCTATAAGGGAAAATCGCCTCTTACCACAGCTGCTTCTCATCTTCGACCCGGCCGAGGTTAGCAGACATTAGAACCACCTCCTCGTTGTCCGTGCGGGAGTGAAGGTGAATTGCATGTTCGCAGACACTCCAGCCTTGTGAGCGAAGATCGGCTAAAAAAGTTATTTTAACCCGGATACTGTTGTAGCCCCGGGCGAGAAAAGTGGAACCGGTCGGCGCTGGTAGCCCCATCCACGAGGTGACTGAGCGGCAAGCGCTTACCTGCACTTGCACCATTCCCCTATTATGTAGCGAGTTTCACCATGTTGTATCTCACGTAAGATTAAGCTATCCTCTCGACAACGGTTCTCTCTCCCACGCACACTACGGTTCTATGAAACTAATTGCGACTATAAAAATACATTATATTATAATTTCGTTATTCATTCAATAAAAAAAACATACCAGGCAAGAAGCTGTTCTGGATGAAGAAAATATTGAAATCCACTTCTGCTGGGGACACTTGAGTACCATATGGGTGCAGCGGTTCAACCGAAACCTTCAACGTTTCGGAAATTAATGTATAAAGGTCCTTTCAAAAACAAAACAAACTAACAGATGAAAACCTCAAAATAATAAATTTGATCCATAAATGAAACCTGGACGTCGCTCTGATGTCCACTCTTTCCAAGCGACAGAAAGTAAGCGTTTCTCTCGTCTTTGATGCAGAAGGGTTCATTGCTGAGCGAGTCGTACTGCAAAGAAAGAAGAAGAAGATAAAGAGAAAATGAAAAGTATCCTTTAAAAAGAAAAAAAAAGATTAGCAAAATAAGAAGCAATAAAATGTTGACTAATCATGCGATATCTTCCGGACTCTCGATGTAAAAGAGAAAGGGAACATGCTATCCGTTGAAAGTATATCTACACTAGTTTTCATAAAATTGAATTGAAAGAAAAAGAGTAGCAAAATAGAGCGTATTAAAATGCTGACAAAGCATGCGGTGTCTTCCGGGCTCTTGAAGAGGTCGCGGAGGGCACTGCGAACAGTGACATGGAAGGCTTCCATTCGTCGAATCATCTGAGAACCCCCCTTCGCTTCTTTTCTTTCCACGGACGCAAGATATCTGAAAAAAATTGCAGTTAAAACTAAAGTTTGGAATTTTTTTATTAAAAAAAAAATTAGTTTGACAACTGACAGAAGTCGAGCCGTATTGTTGACTTGAACAGCTCCAATTTGGCCGAGAATTTCATCATATTTGGAGTCCACCTAAACAACAAGAAAGAACTGATGAAATCATTAAATAAAAGATTAAATTATTGGGAAGAGTAATTAGAAGAATTCAAGCAGAGAGAGAACCCTGCTTGGAATCATCTCGCGGCTCCATTGCTTTGAAAGGTCGTTAGGGTCGAAATGTAGAAGGTAGGCCACCCACTTATAGTTCAATGCGCCTATCTCGTTAAAACTGAACCCGATACATTAGTAGGAAGATAAACTGATTATGGTGGCTCTATAAATAAATGACATGAACCTGTGATCGGTGCAAGGAGAAGAAGGATGCAAGAGAATGCAGCCGGGTCGGAGAAGGACGGCAGTGCACGCGACTTTGGCAGTCCAGAAGCTAAAGAAAGAATTTTCTATTGATCAACAGCCATATGCAATTCAATGATATCAAGGTAATTTGAGACGGATGAAGAAATATCTGCAAAGAAGATTAAAGTGGGATTAATGGCTGCACCAGTTGTAAAACGAGACGTCTATGTACACAGCCCCTTTTAGCCATGGAAGGAACGCATTCAATGAGCAAACTTACACCCAGTTGTCGTGCGACGGTTCTTCATCAGTGACTGGAGGCTGGTGCCAGGCGCCAAACTTAAGATCGATGACATGCACGACGTGCTTCTTGATCGCCAGTGTTTCTTGCTGAAGATGAAAACGAGTGAAGACAGAAGAAATTAAGTGAGAGGGAGAGAGAAAAGAGACAGAATGGCAATCAGAGAGACATAGAACTGGAGTTGTAAAAAAAAATAAACAGCAAAGAATGACCTCAGGTGTGATTCCGATGACAATCAGGAAGTCCTGAAAGACTACGGAAGAGTGGTCGTAGATGCCGGGAGCCTGCGAATCACTCCACATCTGAGAAAAGAAGCGAATCTTCAACTCGGTCACTATCAGCCAACTAATTATCAAACATTAATGCTTGAAAATCTATTGAGTTACAATAACGTTAAATAATTATTTGTCATACTGAGAGGACATGCTGAGAGATGAATATGGTATTAAAAAAAATTCTCAACCTCTTCCAATTTGAGAATCCTGGTCACATAAAACGGAAACGTACAGTAGAGAAATACAAAAGAACTTGTTGATTAACTTTAGCAACTACCTATTCTCTCTATTATTGCCCCTCCCTCTATTAGTACCCTCCCCCTCTTATTGTACCCCCCCCCTGAAGAAGCCATTGAAAAACAGTAACCATTCTTCTAAAAGAACATCCCTCCCAATTGTGTCCCCTTCTCCTAACAGCTTGAGATGTACCTCAAATGGATGCCGGAGGAACGAGATGCTCTTCCCAATGAACTGATTGCAAATTCAGTCAAAATCTACGAAAAAAAGGATATTCCAGCGATGATTCCATTGAAACCGAGCAATAAATCTTTTTTTTTTTCAAGAATAATATGTTGTTCCGGGGGGAAAATAGAGAAAATACGGAAATTGTTTCTTGCCATGTCTCGAACCTCTGTCCACTCCTTTTTTCTGGTGTCGAATCGATGAATCTCGCGAGTGGAAGAGTGGTCCGCGGCAAAAAAAAGAGCAAATAATGTTATTCAGCACAAGCGTCAAAGGCGAAGAAAAATAATCGCGTTCCTCCTCACTTCCTGATATCTTATACAGAAGAAAGAAGGAAGCTAACCGGAGCGCGATCCACCAACGAGCACGAGGAAGTCGCCCCAAGCGTTCAACGAGCATCTCGACTTGGAGATTGGATACTGTATACTACTCTGCACGTCTATGCGCATCCAGCGACGGCGAGTCTAATGTAAAGTAGATCACATCTCTACATCACGATGAAATTGTGTACTGGTGCGCTTCTTTGTTTAATGTAATTATTAGATCATTTAGTGTGTCAAGCAAGAAAGCAGCAGAGATCAAAATAAGATAATCGCGCTTCTAATCTAACTAACCAGGTCTAATGACCATAGATCGTTAAAGTGAGCCGGGTTTCCAGCCGTCGGAGTTTTCCCACCAAAAACGTAGACCTTAAATATCATCGTAAAAAAAATTCGAAGCAAATCATTATTTTTATCCACAAGTTACACTCGCAGCATGATTGCAAAATTGATTTGAGGAATGGCTTTAGATAGAGACAGTAGTTAAACGAGTGTGATATCCTTACCTTTCCACTCTTTGGATGATAGCAGCTAGCGTGGAGTTGGCGCGGACCTATGCCCGGCATGAGGGAGGCGCAGATGAAGCGGACGGGTTCCCTGTGCAATTAATTAATTATGAATTTTAAGATATGATTTCCATCCAAAAACACAAATGATCAATATTGTTTGCTAGCTGCTTGCATTTTCGGTAGCCTTACAACAAAAGAAACCATTGAAAGCACGTGGCGGTTAAGCTGCGTCGATCCCATCTCTTGGCAGCGAGGGATGCACGAGCTCTCCAGCTCTGACAGACCCGAGATGCTGATCGGAGGTCAGCCAGGGCGAGATTCTCGAAGATCTAGGCAACGAAAGAGCTAGCAAGCAAGACAACGTCTCAAATTTTCTTTCACTTTCGCACCTTCCGCACCAACCCCGAGCGGGGATACTAAAGGCGCTTGGGACCACAACAGCTCAATTCACTGTAATAAAATTCTTCAAAAATTGGTCAGAATTGAAAGGAATAGAAGACCTCGTCAAGGACGAACTCAGGAGGGCACGTCCAATTGGATTCGTCGACGTCCATGACTAACACCTGGAAATGACAATGTGCTAAGAGTATGATAACTGAAACACTGTGAGCTAGTGATAAACAAATTGCTGGTAAAATTTTATGGTGGGGAATCAAACATGTTCAGAGACTGATATCTTATAAAGGATCCTATACCTCACAGTAAGACCCTCACCGTGTGGACAAATTCTCTCGGAATACTGATAACTTCGCACGATCATAACGTTGAAACAAAACTTTCTCCTTATTCAGAAATCTTGCTTTATACGTCATGAATTCAATATTGAAACTCCAGGGTGAACCAACAAGAAAGAAAGGGCGTCAGGGAAGAGAAAGATGCGTGATACAACGCGTGGGACCCACGCTGTCAATTGCATTTTAACTGACGGAAATAATACATCTTAAGAGTTTCAATTATACTACGAAGATACAGGACACGAGAGAATTCATAGAGAATGGAAACAGGAAAACTCGATCAAGTGCCTATTCGTACAGAAAAGGTGAGGGGATCATTGGGAATTAAAGAGAAACAAGAAACCACTCAGAATCACTATAAAATCACACGCGGCAGTACACGATTACAATGTCAAACAACACGTCTTACATTCAATGGAAATGCCATGATGAACCCTCAAGAGGGTGCTACTCCGTAGGGAACCCGCGGTAGCACTTGATCAGTGGAAAATAAGATCAAATCATCACTCTTGAGATCTCAATTACACTGTCAAGTTTCAGGACACTTCGCAGAGTTTGGAGCAGAAAACGAAGCAAGCAAGCATATAGAACATGAGGCTATTCGTACAGAAAAAAGGCCAAAAGAATAAAAAGAGGAAGAAATCCTATCACTACATGAGGTAATCTAGGGGGGGGGTGGAATTAGCATCCAACTGGGTCGAGAATGTAAGTTCCGCCCGAGTGGTGAACATCGCTCGAGGTGCTACCTCGTTCGAAGCAACCACCGTGCAGTACCATTTGGCCTAGAAAAGGGAATTTAATGCCAACGTAGTTACGATTTCGTTAAGCGGCAAAAGGATAATATGATAAACATAAGGCAGCTAGCTGAGTGCTTACAATCCGTTTATATAAATGAGGCAGAGAATGGAGGGAAAGCGAGAGAGAGAGAGAGAGAGAGAGAGAGAGAGAGAGGGAGAGAGATGAAAAGCGTGATCGAAACTCAGAGAAAATGAGATAAATATATAACATACCTCCGGCGGACACGAATGAAAAGCATTCAGTGACTGGCGGAACTTCGCCTCTCATCTCACAAAGTGTCCAGCTATATCAGAACCAAAGGATATTAATGGAGAGACATCTAAATCAACTAAATCCAATGACATAAAGATTCCTGGATAAATACATAAAAACAAATCAATAAAAGTAATTACCGCAGCTGCTTCTCCTCTTCGACTCGGTCGAGGTTAGCCGAAAATAGCTTCATCTCGTTATAGCCCGTGCGGGAGTGAAGACGAATTGCCTGTTCAAGGAGACTCCAGCCGTCTGAGCGAAGTGCGGCTAAAACAAGTTATTTTCATATTGAAACTAATTGTGACAATAAAAAATACATGATATTATACAATAAAAAAAACTTAAGAATATCAACATACCAGGCAAGAAGCTGTACTGGATGAAGGAAATATTGAGATCCAGTTCTGCTGGAGACACTTGAGTACCATATGGGTGCAGCGGCTCAACCGTAACCTTCAATGTTTCGGAAATTCATGTTTAACGGCCTTTTCAATACAAAAAAAGACGGATAAAAAGCTCGAAATAATACCTGGACGTCGCTCTGACGTCCACTCTCTCCAGGCGACAGAATGTAGGCGTTTCTCTCGTCTTTGATGCGGAAGGGTTCAGTGCTGAGAGAGTTGAGCTGCAAATGAAGAAGAAGAGAATGAGGATGCGTCATTGATAAAATTCCAATTGGGAAAAAATAAATGATCAAGCCGCGTTTCTTTTTATCTCTTTTAAAGCATATCAATGTAGCAGAGAAAGGGGAAAAAACAACAATTTAAAACGTAAACTACGCTTGCTTCCATAAAATTGATGTGAAATACAAAAAAAGTAGCAAAACAAGAAGTAGAAATACACTGAAAAGAGTGCGGTATTGACTTAAAAGAAACAAAAAGTAGTATAATAAGAAGTAGTAAAATGCTGACAAAGCGTGCGATATCTTCCTTGCTCTTGATGTGGTCGTCGAGGGCAGTGCGAACAGTCGCATGGAAAGCCTCCATTCGTCGAACCATCTCCGAAGCCTCCCCATCTTCTTTTCTTTCCGCCGACACAAGATGCCTGGAAAAAATTTTTCACTTAAATCTTGGGTTTTTTCTTCTTCAGTTTTATTTTTAATTTGAAATCGGAATACGCTGGACAACTGACAGAAGTCGAGCCTTATTGTTGACTTGAACAACTCCAATTTGGCCGAGCCCTGCATCAACATCGAAGTTGACTTGGTCCATCTAAATAAGAACAAAAAAGTGTGAAATCCGCTAACTATAAGATTAAATTCAAAGGAAGAGTTAATAGAAGAAATGAAGGATCGAACCCCGCTCGGAATCATCTCTCGCCTCCATTCCTTCGTGAGGTCGTTAGGGTCGAAATGGAGCAGATATGCCACACATTTCTTGTTCCATCTGAAATCGATATATTAGCTGGAAGATGGACTTTGCGCTAAGCGACACTCAACAATTCGAGCTGTGGTATTTATTAAACTAAATATTGCTGAACTTTAAATAAAAAGGAACAAACCAGGGAATAAAAGCCCATTCTTAGGACCCAGAAAACAAGATGGGGAGAAAATAAGTATTGGGCCTGGAAAACAGGGTATGGTAGGCTGAGAACTGAATTTATATCAAGATGTTCTTCAAACCCGTAGTGGGGTAGGAGACCCGAAATAAGGGTGGGTTTGTTAAATCGACAGCATGTATTTGTTTTCCTCTGGTATTAACCGGAAGTCGGTGTATTTAGTTGCAGGATGCAAGAGAATGCAGCCGGGTCGGAGGAGGACGGCAGTGCAAGCGTCAAATCAGTAGCTAAAGAAAGAAACTTTTAATACCACAATCATCAACATCGTGCCCATATGCAATTCAATGCTATCAAGGTATCTTTAGATGGAGAAAAAAATATCGGCAAAAATTAAAAGTAGATTAAAGTGGGTGGGATGAATGGCTGCAATATTTCGACAATTTTGAAGCCTCGGCACCGGACCCCTTCAAGAATAACCATTGTTTCATTAAAGGCCATTTAAATAGTGCAAGCACCCAGTCTCCATGCTTACCGCCGCGAGTCGTGCGGTCCTTCGTTTCTGACTGGAGGCTCGTGCCAGGAGCCACGCATAAGATCGATGACATGAACCTTGTGATACTTGTCTTCTTCGGCTCTTCGGTGCTGAAGATGTGAATGTGGGAATGAGGACCGAAGAAATAAAGTGACAGAGAGAGAGAGAGAGAGAGAGAGAGAGAGAGAGAAGAGAGAAAATGGCAGGCCTATAGTGAGAGAGAGAGAACTTGAGAGTTACCAAAAACGAAAATAAACAGCAAAAAACGCAAGAAGGATACCTTAGTTCCGATGACGATCAGGAAGTCCTGAAAGACGACCGAAGAGTGGTCGGAGATGCCGGGAGCTTTCGAATCACTCCACATCTGGGAATATAAGTGAATTTTAAACTCGGTCACCAATTATTAATTACTAATTATTAATTACAAATTAATCATTACTAATTAACTGATTATTAATTACTAATACCCACTATCAATAAACTAATTAATTAAACATTAATGCAAAAATCTAACAAGATACTAAAATGTTAAATAATTACATCTCATACTAGTGGTTTTGACAGATCATCGCGTTAAGAAAATGTTTACAAAAATTATTGTTTCATTGCCACGTCGAGTTACAGAATCCTGGGCATAAAACGGAAATGTACAGTAGTTAAACAATTGAAGAAATTTTTCGTTAGCTTTTGCAAATATTTTGTATCTTGCTATGCCCAACCTCTGTCCATTCTTTTTTTCTGATGTCTGTAAGAAGCCAGGCCGCCTAAAGCCTGACTCCTCATCTAGATCTAATAATGTGTAATGACCGACCTGTTAATATGCCTCCTGGCTTGCGGTCGGTGCTCGAACCAGCCGTCCTGCAGTCGTGCAGAGCCCCTCTCTGGCGCGCCCTCTCCCGAGGGGGCGGAGCGTAGAGAGGGAGAGAGAGTGTGCGGCCGTTAGGCGGCCGAGAGAGTGTATGTGGGTGCGCGGGTTTCAACATGCCCCCTTTCGGAAGCTTGTCGATCCCCTGGTCGACGGTCGAAACGACGCGACTTTGCGTTTCGGTAACTCCGTGACTGATGTTGTGGTTAAATATGCGGTTATGGTGTGGGGAGTATATGCTTATGTACATGAGAGACCGGCCGAGCAGTTTGGATGGTGTTAGGTTTTTTTTTTTTCTGCTCAGCTCGGCTCTTTCGTCTTAGCCTTAGTCACGTCTGTAGCGCGCAGGCGGCTGCCTGTGGCGCGTCGATCTTCGGACTGGATGTCCGTCTGTCGTTGTCGGCATCTCGCGTGGAGTGCTCGACTTCTTGGTCTTCGGAGCTCGTGTTCTTGCAGTGCTCGACGAAGCATTATATTCTGGTTCGGCTTCCTCTGGCTCTTCTTCGCTTTCCTTCTCGCTCTCTTGGAGGCACTCTGGATTCTTGTTCTTCTTCTTGGGCTCGTAGGTGCGCACATTATTCTTGTGGTGAAACTCGATCCTTCCGTCTTCTCCTCGGATCGAGATTCGCGGTCCTTGGACGTCGAGCACTTCGAAGGGCCCGTGAAGTCTCGGCGCCAGCTTGTTCTTTAGCGGTTGCCGCTTCACCAGGACACGATCACCGGTCATGACCTGGCGTTTCGCCACATTGTGCTGCTGCTGATAGAGACGCTCTTGTTCTAGCTCGGCTACATTGAGCTTCTCTTTGACCAGCTTCCAGACGCTCTGCATGTTTGCCTTGAGCTTGTCTGTGTACGAGGGCTCCATGAAGAACTGGCAGTTCCAGGGATCGTTGCCATTATCTTCCGGAATCCTTGGTGTTCTGCCGAAGAGTGCTTCGAATGGTGATGTACCGATTGAACGGTTTGGAAGCGAGTTTATTGCGAAGATGACGAGCGCGAGGTGGATGTCCCAGTCGTCCTGCGTCTCGTTCACGTGGCTCGCCAGGATTTCTTCGATCTGACGATTGAGACGCTCTACCAACCCATTGGTGGCACGGTGATACGGGGTCGATGTTGCATGGTCTATCTTCATGGTTCCGAGGAATTCTTGGAATTCGCCGGCGAGGAAGTTCGACCCCCGGTCGGTGACTATCATCTTCGGCGCTCCGTGCTTGCCGATCACTTCTTCCATGAAGGCGCGTTCGACGGAGGTAGCGCGCTGGTCCTTGAGTGGGACGGCGATGGCGAACCTGGTCAGCGCGTCACGCATGGAGAGGATGTATTGGTTGCCGTCGATTGTCTGGGGCAGGGGACCCAGAATGTCGACGTGGAGACGCTCGAAGGGGAGACTGGGCTCCGGGAAGGTGCCAAGAGGCTCCTTCGTCTCTTCGTGGGAGAACGTCTTTCTCTTCCTGCACTTCAGGCAGAGAGTGACTGCTTCTTCCACGTCCTTCTTCATTTCCGGCCAGTTTTATCGTCGCCGGATGCACAAGAGAGTGCGGTCGATACCAGCATGCGATGCTAGCATCGGGGATGTGAGGAAGTGTTCGACGATTTGTTTCATGATGATCGTTGAAAATCTGGAGGTTGTAGTCGACTTCGGCAAATGAAGTGAAACGGGGTGCCGTTTGCGGCGAATGCCCCGCGTGCTCGTTCGTCGAGTGAGCCTCCTTTGTCGATGTTTTGGCGAACGAAAGTCTGATGATGGTAATAGCTGTTCTTCGTCCGGTGTACAGCGCGAGAGCACTAAGTCGAAGATGTTTTCCTTGCCGAGACGAAGTTTGGTCGTGACATTGGACAGCACGAAGTAAATATAAAGATAACTAGCTACTTTCTAAATGCATGATATACTATAACGAAAATACATTTACGAGAAAATTAAGAATAACAATAAGCGAAACTTTTGATTGAAATATATTGGGTAAGCCTTATTAATGAGAGATATAGAGATAGAGAGAGAAATAATGAAAGAAAGAAGGAAAGAAAGAAAGGAAGAGAGAAAGATATGACTAGACCGAGATTGTTGACGATTTTTTCTGTGCCAGCTGGACTGGCTGGAATGCAAATGTTGCGTGCGCCGTCTTATCTGACAGGCGCACTGAGCCTAATATCATCAATCTTGACCTAGTTGGAGGCAGCGGGCAGCAGCGAGAGTAAATGAGACGAGAAAGATATAAGATACATATGAGATAGAGTAAGTTAGATAGAGAAAGAGAGAAAATGTGGCTCTCTGTTGTTTACTCTGTGTGCCTCTAATGCCTGGTGGCTGATAGTCAAATGAGAGATTCGATCGGCTGCGACCGGGTACTCTCGGCCATAGGCAATTAATCAAGGCAAGCGGCGTAGAGATAGAGAGAGAGAGAATGCATCAGAGAAAGAAACAACGAGAGATAATAGAGAGAGATATAGAGAAATATACATACATATAGAAATTTGTTAGACATATATATAAATAAAAGAGTATGAGAGAGGGATAGGATACCAGCACTGTGAACAAAACAAGAAAAAACAAATACCCGAAACAGTGCTGGTTGCACTTCTACAAAACGGCTTAGGCGGAACGAGCATACACATTTCTCTAAAGGTACTCCAGCCAGCGTGGAATGAACGTCACACTTTTACCTCTATTTTAGCTATCCTTCTAATCGTATCCATCAAAGCTATTGGTAGAGAGATTGTCCGCTATCACCAAAATAAAACCCAGTTGCTAACTCCGTTTGCCTATCCTAGTTTGGACTATAGAGAGACTTACATATGAATTCGAGGGCGGTAAGCGCCATCCCAGGCTACCGCCTTGCCTAGCCACTGTAGGAGGAGAAGAACTACAGTGGATACAGCTACCTTGGGGGCCCTCGTCTGCTCTATGGGGATTCTAGGATGGAGGTGCCCAGCCTTGCAGCTCCCCGTGCTGCAAGTTACTATCCACCTGGGTCACTCTCAATAGGTGGGACGTGCTACCACCGGCAAAGAACGCTTACCTTATAACCAAATAAACGGAGTCATTCCAAAACACGAAACATGCTACTGGGGGGTGACTAGTTAACTCAGACAATCTAACCTAGAACCTAGGAGTGTGAGTTCACCGGCTAGAGGCTTAAGAGTTCACTAGATTATGTTAGTCCTTGTGAACAAGTATAGTTTAAATATTAAAATCTTTGCATGAAATAATTTTTGGTAAAAAAATTAATTTACTTGTTCACTGGGCTTCCCTCTTGCCCCTGCGGCAAGAGTTCGACCCGGGACCTCCATGTAAGAAGCCAGGCCGCCTAAAGCCTGACTCCTCATCTAGATCTAATAATGTGTAATGACCGACCTGTTAATATGCCTCCTGGCTTGCGGTCGGTGCTCGAACCAGCCGTCCTGCAGTAGTGCAGAGCCCCTCTCTGGCGCGCCCTCTCCCGAGGGGGCGGAGCGTAGAGAGGGAGAGAGAGTGTGCGGCCGTTAGGCGGCCGAGAGAGTGTATGTGGGTGCGCGGGTTTCAACATGTCGAACCGATGAATCTCGCGAGTGTATTTGGCATCAGACCTCGTACGCGGGTCTTGGACGTTTCTTGGATTTTGTACTAAACAAAAATAGAGAAAAAAAACTTACCATCCAACGAAACAAGTTTCATTACGGTAACAAAAGAAGGGAGATTACCGTAATGCTTTCCACCAACGAGCAGGAGGTAGTAGTCTCCATAAGCGACCAGGGAGCACCTCAACTTTGGCATAGGAAACTGTGTTCCCTGCACCTCTACATGATTCCAGCGACGGCGAGCCTAGTGCAAAATACTTCAATATATCATAAGAAAATGTACTGGTGAACTCCTCGTTTAAAGGAATTATTTCAAATTACATCACTTTTATACGTCATGAGAAAATTATTGGACACTTTTCTGTTTCAGGAATTAATTAGATCTTTTAGTGTAATTTCAAGCCAGAAAGGAGAAGAGATAAAAGAAGATAAGCGCGCTTCTAACTAACCAAGTTGAATGACCATAAATCGTTGAAGTGGACCCTGCTTCGATCAGTCGGAACTTTCCCACCAAAAACGTAGACCTTAAATATCTTCGTAAGAAAAATATTCGTCACAAATCCTTAAAACACAAACAATATTTCAAATTGCTCACAACATTTTAGAAACTTCTCTAATGTGAGTGTGTAAAAAAAAATTATTTTTATAAGTAACGAAACTCGAAGCATGATTGCAAAATTGATTGGATGAATGGTCGTAGATAGAGAGAGGTGTTAACAGAATATGACATCCTTACCATTCCAGTCTTTGGATGATAGCAACTTGCATGGAGTTGGCGCGGAGTTATGACCGGTAGCACGTCGGCGCAGATAAAGAGGACGGGTTCGCTGCGAAATCAATTATTTTGATAATTGGCCTCCAAAATCCACAAACGATCAATATCCGTTCACTAGATGCTTGCATTTTCGGTAGTCTTACACAACAAAAGAAACCATTGAAAACGCGTGGCAGTTAGGCAGCGCCGATCCCATCTGCTGGCAGCGAGGGATGCACGAGCTCTCCAGCTCTGACAGACACGAGAAGCTGATCGGAGATCAGCTAGTGCGAGACGATCAAAGACCTAGGAAAGGAAACGGCTAGCAAACGAGGAGTCCAACGCCTCAAAAGTTCTTTCACTTTCGCCCTTTCCGCAACAACCCTGAGCGGGACCAGTGAAGGCGCTAGGCACCACAACAACTAATAGCAGTGCTGAACAAGGTCGGAGCATGCGCCTTAGAACCCACCCCCCCCCCCGGACGAAACGTTTTTTGCTCGAAAAACGGCGGCACTTTTTTTAAAAGAAAGGTGTTTTTGTCCGAGTCATTTTTTCGGCTTTGTACCCCCCCCCCCACCCCTCCGGCCTGGAGTCTTGCGCCGGACCTTGCTCAGCACTGGCAAGCAAATATTTAGGATAGGAAAATTCAAGCAAAAAAAAAGAACTGAAAAGAACATAAGACATCGTCAAGGACGGACTCGGGAGGGTACGTCCAAACATTAAGAACACCTGGAAATGACAATGAATATCCTGATTTAGTAAGCATAAATGGACACTATCCTGGAACATATCCTAAAGAAAAGAAAACGAAAATTCAACTCTTAACCCAGCGTACATCATGCTAATATCGGGAGAAAACATAGTCAACGATGATGTTATCACCTCGAAATACTCAGGAAATGCGAAAAGAAACGCAGTGAGTTGGCGCAAACATTGTAAGTTGACAAAATTTTATTGTCGCAAAGCAAAGATATCCACATTCTGATATCTTATAAAGGATTATTGATTAGTAGGTAAAGAAACAATTCACAGACTGGTCTCTGATGACAGCAACATGAACAATCCACAGTAATAATTATGAACAATCCACAGTAATATTGATAAACAATTCACAGTAAACATCGTAACAAACATTATGACATATCACTAAATATGGTACAGCTTCGTGCATACTGTACAGAAATTGGTCACAGTGATGAAATGGTAAAAATAATTAGCAAAATTCACAAACCGTCGTAATAATCTGAGATCATTTGAAGCAAGCTTTTGTTAGATTAGTGTACTTTTCAAATTGAGCCGGTGGCGATTTCGTCTTCATTAATTATTCAAGTTAATTAATCTAGAGTGATTTCTACTTCGTCATCCTTATCATCCAGAGTGACGACGTCATTTTCTGGAGTCGCGTACGGGCAGCCATAAAAGGTGTCCGCGATGCGGCCCGACTCGCGAAGTCCAGAGAGGAAGGCGCCTAAATAATATACGAGGGGTTATTCACGTTATTCAAATTAAAATTCTAATTTTAATTCACGGAAATACGACAGGATGCTCTAAGTCATCCGGCAGGGAAATTCCACTAATTTCGTAAAACATCGAAAATCACATTTACTCTGACAATGAGCTTATTACCCTCTTTTTCGTGAACATTATTACAGGCCAATGAGCTTTTCTGCGACTATATAAACGAGAACGTTATTGACAAATATTCGTAGAAAGACTAGATGGATTAGACAATGCAAATTGCCATTATATAACGTTCCCTCCAGGGATGTCCAAAACAAGGCCCTGGTTGGACCCAGGCCCAGTACAAATATTACGCCAGGACGTGGTTTTTGACAACCCTGGTTCCCCGCACATCCAATCCAGGTGCACAATATAAAGTCCCTTCAAATATTGTTCATGAATTTTAGTGTGTTCTCCCATACCGTGTACGGTAGCCGGGTGCTGGCGACTCGTGTGCTCGCCGGCGAAGAAGACACGCTGCGGTCCTTCGTATTTGTCATCAGCGATGAGTGCCTTGACTGGCTCTGCCAGCGTATCGTAGTCATCGGCTGAAATGACAATCTAGATAAGAAAAACAAAATCCTCCGAATGATATCTTGGAGAGGAACATATCATCATATCATTCAAATGACTATTGACGCCTCGTTAACCACCTTTTTTGCTAACTTAACATAGCTCGTGGTTAGGCAGCATAGTTTCATTATAAAAGGTGATTTCACCTTATATTTAAAAAAAAAAATGCGATATCAACACCAATCCAAGTTATCAATCGATAAGTGTGCTAATTTCCCAAACCTTCCGCCTCCTTGGCCATGTAGGAGTAGCAACCGCGCGCGAACGGATCCTTGTGCCAGAGAGTGACGACAGCTTCGACCGGAGACGCCGGGCACGCGTTCCCGAAGATGTTGCCGAGGATGCGCATCGCGCGACCAACCAGCATCTCGTTAGGCACCTGGAATGATCAGAGGAATCTTTTGCGATACCAAAGGGGAGGAAGACCTTAATCGGAGAAATGCTCACCAGTTAGGTACCTGTTAGGGGAGGAAAGGGGGTAATGACACTTTGCAAGTTGCTTCCCAAGATCCCAAGTAAAGCCTTAATCAGTATTTCATAAGCCATGGAACAAATTACGTTGATCTAAAAGGGATAAACTCTTTGTAAACTCGTTTTAGTCATCATATTCTGTCCTGTTGAAAACACAATCCTCACTTCTGCACGGCAACGGAGCTGCGTATGCAACTGATACCGAAGAAATAATTCACAGGATAAGATACCTATTGCATCAGCAGCAGCAAGAATACGCCAGAAAGGGTACGAAGATTTCCGATTAGAATCAACTGGCATTTATTTAGGGGGGGGGGCTTCTTGATACCCATCATAAACAAGGATGAACTCTATACTCTTGATCAAAGTAAGTCAGAATTCGCGGCAGAGTGAATTTTCAAAATACAAAATATTGATTGGAATGATTACCTCGGCATTGGCGGCTGCTCCCGCGAGGAATGCGGTGAGCACGGGCTTCCCTCGCGTTGAGACGAACATGAACAGCTCGCCGCGTGTCGTTGCATTACTGTAAACAAGAGTAAACTTTTTTTTAATTTAATAATTTCTCGCCATTTTGTTTTCCTCTCGAAAATTTGAAAATGGCCCAACAAACCTCTCCTGGTTGACATTGCCAAAGAAGTGCACGCCTTCCTCCCAGAATATCCGCTTGAATATGAGAATGACCTGGAAGGATGCTGGGCTCAATTAATATTTAAATTTATTCACTTATTAAGGTGGCTTTCAATCGAGCTTAAAATCTACCGAACTCTACTTTACTGTCAGCGCTTCTGTCTTGGATATTTTTCTTAAAGGTCCCTGGTCAGCCTCTTTCATATGGATTGTTTTTATAATGACAGTCCAAAAGACTTGGAGTAGAAAGTATATAGTTTATTGATTCATCTATTGAGTCAGACCTTGTTAAGTGAGCCGAAGCCGAGTCTCTCAATGGCCGCCGTCTTTGTGGCCGGAAGGGGAGGCGAGAAGGTGGGTGCTGAGGTGTCTCCACCGGAGATGGATGCCTTGAGGACGCCGAGAGGCAGAGTCACCAGTACGGCATCACCTCGGAACTCCTCGACCTTGCTGTCTGCCGAGTGAGACGCGAGTACGGTAACACCGGAAAAGAGAGAAGGACATAAAACCAACCGTCACATACAACGGTCATCACGGACGGCTAAAAAGGTACAGTATATTTTGGTGTGCTATCATGATCTTGGGCCCTTCTCCGGCGCCATAACCCACCCAAGATTTATTGCCTGCTATTTATGCAAAACAGCTAGATGGTTACCCTGCTCATTGTAGATGATCTCCTTCACAATATGATTGTACTCTATCTGGCGATCATCGACCAGCGCGCTGAAGGCGTTGAGATAGCCTTCGCGAACTGAAAGAATTTGAATTTTGCTCATTCCCGCCAAATTTATTTTATTCCGGTCAAGACGAAATATTCCTTCAAAAAAAAAGGAAAAAAAAATCAACAATTAATAGCTAATCTATAACACACCATTGGTATGCGAGCCGGCAAACTCGTTGCCATCGTCCTGATCCCAGTACTTGAGCGAGATGTTCTTGAGCTGCGTCCCGTTCGCGTATTCCAGATTGGCAAAGTGGAACTCGAGGATGCGTCGGTCGATGTGCTTCATGAAGACTTCGCTGGAAAGACGAGATTTACAAAATAAAGTTACAGTAAACTTATTCTTCTTTTTTTTGTAAAAGAGACTGAATTCTACTTTTGCAAAATATCCTTCTTAATAGCGAGAAAAGTAATATCTGTAAGAAATAAGATAAGGTAGCCATAATCTGTGAATAGATGACTCGATAATGAATAAAATAAGTAGTAAACTTCTTTTTTATTCCTAACGAGGAATTCTCATTTTGCAACATATCTTTCTGAATTCTAAGAAAGTAAAGTATTATCTGTTACAAAGAAAAAAGGTAATAAAAAAAGTTAATAGTATTCGGTGAAGATACAATGCCCCAATAATGAAACCTTGGTTCGAGCTGTTTCAGATTGTTCAACGCAGTTTCGACAGTCTTGCGACGCTCGTCAGCCTGATGATACTTCTGCAACACAAAAGTTCTTCTTTTTTAAATCTAATATAAATGAAAGTATACGGTATCTTCAGTTCCAAATGTGCATTGTCATTTAATACTTTTACTGTTGTCATTGACTTATTTTAATCAAAACTATTTTTGTAGAAGTCGCACTATCGAGATCGGATAATATAATAGTAATTTTAGTATTTTTTGTTGCACAAAAAATAATTTGCTGCGTATATTATATGGTCGCTGACAAAAAAATCTTCAGAGCTACAGTAACCTTGATGGTCGCGCTGAGATCCCGTCGATAGCACTTGCACAGGATGTCCTTCTCGAGATCGGAAGAGAATTGTTGTGGATTCGCATCGAGGTCTTTCATCTTTTCTACGATTAACTCGCCGGTTCGCTTGTATATCATCATCTGAAGAGAGAGAGAGAGAGAGAGAGAGAGAGAGAGAGCGAGAGAGAGAGAGAGCGAGAGAGCGAAGTACAAAGTAGTAAATTTAAATAGTAAGTTTCATTCTGAAGAAGAAAAAAATCAGTATAATTAAATTCTTTTACTCTTAAACCATACAACCTAACCAATTTTTCATTAACTGTTTAGAAATTAACCTCCTCCATAGTCTGCTGAAGCTTATTCGATATCTGCTCGTAACTCTTCCAGAAGTGTAGACGTTTACGTTGTAGCTTCAATTCCATCAGACTGAAGAGGGTTAGTTGAATAAAAAATAATAATAATTTTTTTCCGGTTACAACCATTCCCTGTTTAACCTCGAAAGATAAATGCAAGCAGTTGTACAACAAAAAAAAGTTAAAAAGACAATTTTTCTAATACGGAGTACGATTTTATAAGGAGGTAAAACAAATATTACTGTTAACTTACAAAGCCAAATAAAATGGAGAAAAATAAATAAATAAATCCCGGCACCACATGATGTTGTCATAGGCTGCGCCGAGTGACAGCTTCTCGTCATCAATCATTTCCACTTTCTTCTCGTGTACAATGAACGAGGCGAGGTCGCCCATTCGACTAGAAATTGTTAGGAATTGGCAAACTGCCAATCTTTGCTTTTAATATGATATATTATAAACCACCCAAATCAAACACCGACTTGAATGCCTTCTCGACTAGTTGATCTTTCCTCTTATCGATCGGCTTTCCCTTGTGGTCGTAGATGGTGCAGCCGGCATTGAGTCGATCCAGTGTGATGGGCGTCTGGCGAGCGAGCGTAACGATGGGATTGCCTTCTGAAAAGCGAGAGGAGGAAAGGTTGTTGAATTGACCAAGAGTCGAATATTCGGAGTTGACCAATTGTTGCCCAACTGTTTAGTTCGGGATTAACCAATTGAGCAAGGGTCAAGTATTCGGGGTAGACTCATTGGGCAATGTTCTTTTGGAGCAGCCAATTGTTGACCAAGGCTCAAGAACTGGGGGAAGCTTATCTCGACTCACGCAGTCCCATCACTATCATCGCGCCAATCTCCACGTCGACACCCGACACTTGGCCCTTGTGCGTGTGGACGCGGCCGCCCTTGCGATTCTGCAAAGAAATAGTTTTTATGCTTTTTTCCCGGATTGTACTTCGCGAGATTACGGTACCTTTCTCGACAGTAGCGAAATTACAGCACACACCCCCTATAAACAACAATATATAAACAACACTGCAGATCAACTTCGAAATACCTGCGGCACGAGAACATGGATATATTGGCCTGATTAACAAGAATTCATGAGATCTACGAGTATCTTTCTTAGCCAAAATTTCTCTGCTCCTATTACCGTATGCCAAACATGACATCATTTCCAGCTGATTGTCAGAAGAAGGCGAGAAGAGGGAAAAGCGACCAATTATATGGGATTAATCAATTATACAAATCTCACCCTCGCTTCAACGAGAACGACATCTAAGCCGAACGACTTGAGCTGCCTGAACGCTATTAGGCCCGAGATGCCCGCGCCCACGATGATGATTCTCTTCTTCTTCGGCATTTCAGGTGGTGCTTAACGGGAAGTAAACAAATTAACTGGCTAGTTTAATACTCATCGTTATAGTAGTAAGTATTCTTCGTCCATCGTCATGACTAATATATATATATTTTTTTTTTCTTCTAATCCCAGAATATTAGTTCATACTCCGAGTTACTCGTGATTGTTGCATATCAATGGCTAGCTGATATAATGCACTAGAAAAAAAGCAAAAGGAAGTTAATGGTAGAATACCGTTGTTAACAATGTAAAACTAATGAAGTAGATAGCCTTTCTATCTTTTTGCCATTTTCTAACCGACCTGATAAGACGTGGTAGCAGCCAAAGTTGATAAAACCGTATCGCTCGAAGAAGGCATGTATCCGCCTGATGAGGGTGCGGTCGCCTGGGGAAAGGAAAGATGAGCCTAATTATAACTAGAAATATTGAGGCACTCATTAGGAACATAATCTGGAACATTAAGTGATCTAAGCAATAATAGCTTGGATACTCGAATCCACCTTTCTGGATCCCAATCAATGGTTATGATCCTAATCACAACAAGAGCTATTAGCGTAATTTAAGTAGTCTTTAGGAACAGCATCTACAAGATTTATAAAGGCATTAACAACTTGTATACTCATCCATTATCAGATGAGATTCTCAATCATGAACAACTTACTTGTATTCTCAATCATTTACAATTTGGATTCTCAATCATTAACATCTTGGACAAACACATCCACAGCTCTGGCTCCCAATCTTCACTCACTGTTGTATGGTGGTGTCAACTCGTGATAGACTGCTTCCTTGGTGAGTTCTACGTTTGGCTCGAGCGACCACATCTGGAGCTGAAATGAACACATTTAAATCGTGCAAGTTACCATAGGAATCCGGAAAAGTGTGAAACTTTGATTACGGTAATCAAATGTAGTAAACTTTGTGTGAGCAAGGACAGAAAGATATACTGTTGTATCTTGTAGCCTAGTAAACCGGCCACGTCTGAAGCCAAAAATCTTTTTTTTTTCAAATTGCAAATTACAGTAGGACGCCGGAACAGTGCGAAACTTTTTATCCGTGATTACGGTAATTGAGTGTAGGAAACTAATTTATGAGCAAGGACAGAATGATATACTGTAGTATACCGTACTACAGTATATCATTCCAAGACATTGACCGGCTTACAATCTTGTTACGAATGTAGATGTAGAGTGTCATGGAGGACTTGCTATCGACGAGATCATGAAAGGCCGCGAGTTCCACACTAGACATCTTGTCAAAGGGCAGTCGACTGTTCATGGCGGCGGCGCGAAGTGCTGACACGAGAAAATTAAAAAAAAATGCAATTTAAATCACAATTACTCAAACCTATTTAGAGAATGTTCATCTTTAAAAACGGTTTCTAAATTAAGATATATAAATATGAACAAACACCAAAAAAAATATATCCGCGAAAGCCAGCGCTGGTATTGCCAAAGGGGCTAGTCTTTTATATTGAATTCAACTATATAGAAAAAAAAACTAATTTCGAGCTTTATAATACGGCGAAATCTTATATTTAAAAAACAATGGCATACCAATGTCATCGTCTTCCCACTTGAAGATCTCCGGAATGCCGTTCTCGAGCATCTGCGTGATCTCTTCAATGGTGACGCGTGGTCGCGGCGCCGCGGCGGCACGTTGAGCTGGCGACGGAGATGATGCAGCTGCATTTTCCGTGTCGTCCTCCTTCTTTTGAGGCGTACTCATGACGTCACTGGAACAAAGTAAATATTACCAACAACAACAACAACAACAAAAAGTATACACCGATACAACCCCAGAACCCAAGAGCAGCGTTAAACAAGGAACAGTCTACATTACAGGCGTTCCTGATATTTTGGGCGTCCCCGAGCACCAGACCCCACACGAGAATATAACGCACAAATTGTGCACGAAACCGATCTGTTTTGCCGACTCCAAAACCACACTGCCTCACCCGGTTTTCACTAGCAGTCGGTAGTGTCGTTGATTCACTGCCCCAACGCATACAGAAAGGCCCAACGTGAACAGCATAAAATTGCGCGTTAACACGATATGTTGCCACAAAAATAACAGCAAATTAATGTAATCCAATGAAGAATATTTAAAGAAAAAGGGTATTTGAATCGAGCAAAAACAATTAATAGTGTGTACAGCATCATAAGCGTACGGTATACGAAGATTTGAAATCTGCACGTGCGCGGGATGGAAAAAGGAGTTGCGTTCTCGGCTGTGCAGCATAAGAGGTTGTTGCTTCCATCTTAGGCAGACTCCTTTTACTCATCTACTCTTATTCGTAGCTGGACTGTTTGGGCACATGGTCGGCCTCGTGCGAGACAGTCAACTGAATCGACTGCAAACTCCGCGCAGTCCGAACAGTCAAACTCTCAGTCCTCCGACTCTGCTCCCTCACCGCCTTCTTTTGGTTCGTTTTTGATAATGTTCATAGATAACCAATGGAATGTTTTTAAGAGAGTAAACTGAGACGCTTCCTGGTGCCTTCCTTGGTGGGCTTGGTGACGATTACTTTTCTCTACGGGAGACTGGTGGAGATGAAGACAAATGCTCTTATTCCTACTGGAACTCCCAGCGTGGACATGGCTGAATTCGTTAAGAAGTACCTTTCAGTTGGCGAGGTTCAGCTTTCTCTTCGATTGTTTTTAAACGCTTAATTCATTACTTTCACACTTTTTTAAGGTAAAGATGATTACCATATTTGATGGTGGAGAGCGTGCTCTGGCAACTCTTCATGCAGTTATCGATGGAAAACTGGTTAGCTTTTTGTTTCGGTGAAATTTTCAAATCTAATTTCTCGGTGTGAACTTATAGACTCGGATGCCATTTGTCTCGATCGAATTTGCTTTTGGATACGAGCAACAATTCGTGGCAAAAGTTCGTAAGGAAGAGGAAAAGCTCGGAATTTTCTTCAGTGAACGTGTTCCTATTGAAGTCATTCCCGCGGTCAGTCCTCTCAAGTGAAAGCTTCATCGTTGTTTTGTTCCCATTGATGGGTATTGATTGCAGATTGTTTACAATTTTATGCGGAGTGACCTCGCATACGTGGGAAATTGTCAAAGGATTCTGGAGCAATTGAGTGAAGAAGCAGCGAAAAAAGGCTGAGCACCCTAACCGAATTTTCCCTCCCGATCGTGAATATATTTCATTTTGTGTAGATCCCTCAATGCTTGAGCAGCATGTAATGATTATCTTATGTGATTACGGGTGGAACGAGTCATCATAAACTTCTAATATATGATATAATTTCGATAAAAATGCTTCCTGTATTCTTCTTGTATTTGACGTGCGTGTTTGGTCATTATATTTCCTTAATTTATCCAGTGCAGAGAGTTTTTTTTATCTTTACATATACATACATGTATATGAACTATACTACTCTTCTCCCCCCCCCCCCCCCTTTCACTCCCCTTTGCTGCACTCTGCATCTCCTGGTGTGTGGCGCCAGCACACTCCTCAAGTGCTGTAGGGGCCTGGCCCACCCCTCGGGAAGTCGCTCCCCCCGCTCTATTTACGTCACATGCCTGGAGGTTCAGTGTTGCCGGCCTTTCCCTACCTCCCCCTCCCCTTTCTCATTAGTTGCACTGATAGCATGACGTGGTATTCTATTTGTTGTCACATCTTTAAATTGATGTATGAATAAATAAATAAATAAATGTTTTACCACATATATTTTCCGTACTGTACAGTAGATGACCTGCTTAAGTTCTCAGTTCTTCATAACCATAATTGACAATGACCATTAAGCATTCCAGAAAATTTTTCATCGCATTTGTCGCAAAAAAGCTCGGCCGAATGAAAATTAATGGTGTGAACAGCATGCCAACTTAAGCTGTTCAGAGATTTTATTG
Organism: Allodiplogaster sudhausi; assembly: GCA_945643635.1. Taxonomy (NCBI): domain Eukaryota; kingdom Metazoa; phylum Nematoda; class Chromadorea; order Rhabditida; family Diplogasteridae; genus Allodiplogaster; species Allodiplogaster sudhausi. Next base: position 3,080,350 of record CALZFC010000027.1, read on the forward strand.
AAATCTGACCTTACCAAGAAGCCAAAAAGAGATAGTGTAAACAATGGAATGGTTGCGAGGCGTGCCTCATCGTTATTGTCCTTTCAGTTATCGTCGTTGTTGTACTTTCGCATGCTGAGAGCTGTGCCGCCTCATGTGGCCACTATCGATCACTCTTCCAGCATAGTCCGTCTTCTTGTTTTTGACATGTTTTTATGGTTGTATTCTGTTGTAAAGTTCATCTTATAAATTTCATTAGAAAACACCTTATTGTAAAGTTCATCTTGCTCTAAATATGAACAAGATGAACAGATGAACTTTACAAACTGTCCAAAAACAGATACATCTTACAGTATGACCTCAGATTGGTTGTCCGTTGTGTCACAAAGGTGCCCTCGCGAACTGCACGCGATAAAAGTGGTGCCGGGCTGTATGATGTAGTTGCTTATAATGTAGTTGCTTATAAAGATCTCCACTTTCGTATTAACCTGTTTCTGTTATCCGTTTTCATCTTAGAGCTTTCATTTTCGAATTGAGAAAGAAGATGTGTAAGCATCGTTGTGCCTTTTCTCTGGCTGGTGAACGCATCTCGAATTGCCACCAGAGGTGTAAATGGGCCGGGCCGGGCCGGGCCCAAGAAAAGTTGGGCCGGCCCGTAGGCCCGATTGGGCCCGATAAGCACACAATGTCGTCCAGTCAGGACGACTGGTGGCATTGATAAGTTCAAAACTTTCTTCATTTGTTCATTTTTCCCCCTAAAAGTCGTACTTCTATACATTAAAATGACTGTTCGTAGCACGAGCATGAAAAATTCTGAATTTCAAAACACATTGTAACTCGTGGGACTTTTTTTCTCAAAATTTTTTTGAAAATCGGGCTCAAACGAGCCCACGGGCCGGGCCGGGCCCAAAATTCCAGGGCCCGGAAATTTCCGGCCTGGCCGGGCCGAGACTTAGGGCCCGACGGGCCGGGCCGGCCCAAAAATTTTGGGCCCGTTTACACCTCTGATTGCCACGTGAAAAGTGTCTGGCATTGAATTAGTCATGCGCTTGCTTGTCGCGTCAGTTCTTTCAATAGGAACATGCCCTAAACTTTTCTTTTCACATTTATAGCATCCATTATTTTTAAACGACTGATGTGATGGATAACTTTATGAGCTTATCGTTAGATCCCGGGAAAGAACTACCTTGTAAATAGCACATGGCAGTATTCAGATATTTCGGTCTTGATTTGCTCCTTCTTTTGCTATATTGCTTGTTCGCTTCCTTATCTCTTTGACTCTTATCAGTACAACCACAGCGATGCTAATAGGGACAGTTTCAGGTGGCAACGTTTTACCGGCTGGCTCTGCCCGAACACAGCATGCGATAAGGATCTGTGTGTGTAGGAGAGGGCGTGCTGCTTTAGCTAGATTACACCACCATTGATAGGAGATAGTCAGTCAGTGTGCACTTTTCCTCTTTACATGTCCCACTATCTTTCTCAAGAATTATTAAACTTTGTACTCTTAATTGATTGGAAATTAAGGCTTACAAAAAATCATTCGGTGGTTTTTAGAAAGGAAAAGCTCCTGAATCTTAGATCATGATTTCTGTTTGGCAGCTAACTTAGTTTGTAATAATTTGGAGTTTACAATTGTAGGTAAATAGCCATGCCGGCCGCGGGCTATGATCCATCACTCACGTACAGCGCCACGGTTAGCAGATCAGCATTTTATCTTCTTTCTCTATTTAAATATAGCGTAAATTACTTTAATCCATAATCATTGAACCACACTTTTAAACAATTAGCTGATGTGAAGTGGCTGTGTTACATTTTCATTGTAATGAGTTATTCCACTCTTTGCTGTAAAAAAAATAGATATTTGTTTCGAGAAACATTTACCGCTGAATGAAATGTTAATGTTTTTGAACACGTCTTTTTTTCCAAGAAAGATCTAGCCCTGTTTACTTCAGTCGTATTGTTGGATTGACTTACCATTAATATAATTTGGCAAATTTCTTAAAGTTTTTTTAAATCATGAATGACTTCCAGATCGGCTTCCTGTACGTCTTCAATCTCATCGTGGGCACGGGCGCTCTCGCACTTCCAAAGGCCTTCCAGACTGCCGGATGGCTGCTGAGTCCACTGCTCCTCTGCATATCTTGTCTTGTCAGGTGTGATTAAGATGTTCTTTTACTTCTTTTCTTCAGATTATCGCTATTTTCTCATGAAATTAGGAATCCTCGCAACCTATACTCACTGGTTTTTAAGCTAAATGTTCGCTTTTGTCTCCTTCAAATTGATTTTGTTCACTCCAAAAAATTAGTCACCCCCGCAACCTGTACTCACCGGATTTAAGATTTGATACCCCCAAAAATCAGGATTCCCCGCTACCTATACTCGCCGCGTTTTCAGCTACGTGTGCGCAACGTTCGTGCTCGAGTCGCTGTCGATTGCGAATGCGGTGAACTCGAAGCGCAAGCGTGAGGAGGAAGAGGGCCCGGCGGCGGCGGGCGGGAATGACGAGCTCGCGCCGCATGCATTCGAGATTACGCAGCGAGTTGAAGTGGTCAGGAAAAAAATTGTTTGAACTTTAGTCTTTGAACTTTGAACCCATTCATGGAATCTTATGCAGTAGCCTGGTTCAACTGCAATAAGTCAAATCTCATTTACATGTGGGATAGACGTTTTATAAGACAAATTAGGTCACTGCGATTTTTCATGCTCATATGTATATACCCCGAAATTTAGTGCAATCGCTAAGTGGGCAAGTTTCTCTCTCTCTCTCTCTCTCTCTCTCTCTCTCTCTCTCTCTCTCTCTAGCTTTTCATTCCAGAGCGAGATGGCATCAATGTTTCTGTCTCGCGTCGAGATAGCCATCTCTTACATCGCTCTCAATCTCTATCTCTTTGGCGACCTCGCCATCTACTCCACAACCGTCTCCAAGTCCTTCATGAACATTGTCTGGTGAGTTGGTGGGGGAAGGGGAGGGGTTGCGTGGTGAGGGGCGAAAAAAAGGGAAAGGAAGATGAAGTGCATTTTTTTAAAGTAAATTAAGAAAAAGAATAATTAGGATAACCAAATGGGAACACAGGGTGGCCCATACACAAACAAGTATATCAGGGGAAATAAGGTACTATTGATTTGACAGACCCACCCTGATTGTGGGCTTCCCCGAAGCCCTACCCCACTATGTTGTTTTGAGTAATATTTAGGCGGAAACAGTAAACCCATCCTGGTTTCCGCGCCTAATACCTCCTTCTCCAACCTAATTTTTTGGTTCCTCGACGGTGTCTTTTATTCCCTGAAGTATATACTGTATGAGAAAGCGGTATAAATTGAAAGAAAGAAAACCACGAATGCTTGAAATGCTTTACAAAGGATAAAATCGTTGTTACTTCTTCAAGCTGGTTTCCCTCTTTTTGTTTATGAATGTATATACGATGCTGATGTATCCACTTCAGCTCGTCGATGAATGGCACGGCCCTCGATGCCACTTCCCCGTGTCGCGAGTGGTTGCCTTCTTTCGTCTCTCGTTTCGTCGCCTATCGTATCTCGGTGCTACTCTTCATTGCCATGACGTCACCGATGGTCATTGCCGGCATCACGAAGACCAAGTACATCCAGCTGGCGACGACCATCTCGCGATGGAGCGGTCAGAGAGAATGACTTCTTTGCTTTAACTGAAAAATACTCTAATGAATAGATGGGAAAAGTAATTTCTTCTTCTTTCTCACATCCGATACTCTTTACATTAAAAAATTCTCTAGTTCTGTCGATATTCGAAAGATACTTTAGGCGTCGATCGACTACTGTATTCAAGATACGGTAGTCTATAACTTTCTCGTTCTTTAATCCCTCTTCTCCATCCCTGTCTCCCTGTCTCTTTCCCTCTTTCTCCCCCTCTCGCTACTCTCTCCCTCCCTCTCTCTCTCTCCCTCTCTCTCTCTCCCTCTCTCTTCCCTCTCTCTCTCTTCTCTCTCTCTCTCTCCCTTGCCCCATTCTCCCTACTCTCTCTCTCTCTCACTCTCTCTCTCTCTCTCCCTTCAGCTTTCTCCATCATGATCATCCTGGCGATCGCTGCGCTGCTGGAGCGTGGCCCGGCTGCTCATCCACCAGCCATGAACGTGCACGGCTTCGGCTCGCTCTTCGGCGTCACCGTCTACGCGTTCATGTGCCATCACAGTCTACCGTCACTGATAGCGCCCATGAGGTGAGAGAGAGAGAGAGAGAGATTTAGGAGAGAAAGGAGAAAGAGAGAGAGAAGAGAGAACGATGAAGAGAGAGAGAGAGAGAGAATGGAAGAGAGAGAAGGGTTGAGAGGAGAGAGAGAGAGAGAGTGAGAGAGAGAGAGAGAGAAGGAGGAGGGAGGGGAGAGAAGCACCGAATAGATCCATTAAGTAAATATATCAATAATTTGTTTCCCCAATAATTTACTCGTATGGTCTGATTTGCCGCTTCTCAGCAACAAGACGGGCGTGTTCGCGAAGCTGGCCGGCATCTACATCCTCGTGCTCGCCTTCTACTTCACGCTCTCCGTCACGGGCGCGTTCGCCTTCGAGAAAGTTCAGGTGAGCGTGTCACAATTAATTGTGACAATTAGGAAAGTTCCTTTTCTCTTTGCAAACTTTGAGGATATTCAGAGGAAAAAAAAAACAGAAAAAAAGGGTGGTCCGTCGGTCCCACAAAAGTGGGTGGGTAAGACCTCCGAAGGACTTGAAAAATAGGGTGGGCAAGCCAAAACTGTAGTTTTTTTTCGAAGAAAATAATATGGGTAAGCCAGAAATTTAAATTTTTGGGCCTCAAAAATTGCGTGGGTAGCCCGGTTCGGGCCACCCTTTTTTACCCTGATTCCAAATTTGTATATTGTAACTGTGATTCCAAATTGTGTACTGTATTATGGTGATTCCAACTATGTATACTGTAGAATGATGACTACAAATTTCTATAGTGTATAATGACGATGCCAAATTGTATACAGGACGTGTACACGCTGAACTTCCTGCACGACGAGTACACGACTCCGCTGTACTTCCTCGTTGACCACTTCCTCGCTCTCTTCCCCGTCTTCACGCTCTCCACCAACTACCCGATCGTCGCCATCACGCTCATCAACAACGTGCGCGTCCTGCGCGATCTCACCTTCCCGAAGAGTCAAAGGTAATGATGATGACGTCATCATGTTTCGTCATCACCATCACTATCTTCTTATTATTATTATTCTTTTCTTTTTTTGAGTTATTATTTTAAAAAAAGATTCTTCGTCCTGACTCTGATTTGTTGTTGTTGTTTTTCAAGAAAAAGATTTTTTTCTACAAAAACAAATTATGTTTAGAATATTTATATGATTGAAGAAAGAAAGAAGGAATTGAGATTCTTGTTTAAATTCGCATGAAAATACTGTGGCATTTGGAAGAAGAAAAAATGAGTCCTTGTTTGGTGTTTTAAATAGAAAAAAAAAAAATTTTCTCTTTTATTTATAGTGAAGACACGGAGCGCCTCGTGGACGAAGAGGAGCAAGTGCCAGTCACGACAAACCGTTCTCCATCACGCACTGAGCGCCGCCTCTCAGATCTCATCATCCCGGTTGTTGTCATTGGTTCGTTCTTTCTTTCCCTTTACATTTCATACATTACAGCATTCATTTTATTAAAATATATGAAATATCGGCAGTTAACGGTCACCATCTTTCTGTCATTTCCATACTTTCTCCATATTTTTGGCCGATACCGTATAGATATTAACAGCGGGATACCATATGGAGAGAGAGAAAAAGCTTCTCTGTAGCATGTGTTATTTTTTTATGTTAGAAATAACAATATAATAAATATAAAAATATATATATATATATATATATATTCAAAAAATAATAATTTCAAAATAAATTTAAAATTCAAGGTCTCCCAACGATCATCTCGCTCTGCTCGGACAACGTGCTCTTCCTCGCCACGGCCACTGGATCGTATCCGGGCGTTGGCGTCCAATTCGTCATTCCGTGCATGCTCATCTTGCGGGTGCGGTTGCGTCTCTTTTGATTCATTCCTTTTTCTTGTTTTTTTTTTAAATAAAATGTTTAAACATTAAACAAAACTGTAGTAATAAATAAAAACTTTGGTAATCTTCTTTTCCCTCTCCCTTACAATAAAAGCTATATATTTCGCCTAATAACAGGGATAATGCCTCTTGCACGCGTTTTTTTGGCTGTATGTACACAGAAAAAGGGTATATTTACTTCAAAAAAGAAGTAAATATAAACAAGTAAAATGTGAAAGTGAATATAAACAAGTAGTATGAAAGTAAATATAAACAAGTAATATGTGAAAGTAAATATAAACAAGTAGATATTTCTCTCTGACCATGTCAGGCGCGCGGTTACGCGGCTCGTGAACTCGGCACACAGGCGCCGGAGCATTGCGCGAGCCCCTTCGAGGGCACCGCTGCACCCGTCGCCATCCTCGCGTGGGCAGCCTTCGCCATCGTCATGACCACACTCAACCTCGCCGGCTTCTCATTCTAGTCAACGTTTTCCTTTGAACACTGGTCACTCTCGTCAATATACCGTATCCTTCTCCAGAAAGATACGGTAGCTTCTCTCCGGAATCTATCTAGAATCAAGAGTATAGGTCTTTATTTGCATCTTCTAATTTACTTTACAATATCGTCTGGGATTTTACACTGAAAAAGATAGACTTCTTTAAAGGAGATAGTTTATTGCTTACGAAGCAGACAAAACAGCTTTTCAAATTTACTATACTTATTTATTCACATGCTGTTTATATGTAGTTTTCTTCCAAGTTTGTACTACTGTGTAAATGAATTCTGCCCTTGTCTCGGACAAGGACAATTTGCGGTAGACATATTGTTGGCACGGATCTAGAGCTATGCGTATCTGATTAGGTTTCCCAAAAGCCGTCTCCAGGGATAGACGGTTAGTCTGGGTGGATAGGAGGAGATCCCTGAAGATAGCTCTTACAAAAGTGCGCTATAATATAGTATTAACCACCGTAGTCTCCGTGAGGCTTTATAGATGATTTATATGACGTTTAGATGTCTTTATTATCTCTTTTTTTCTTAACCAATGTTTTGCCTGCTTCGCTCCCTCTTCTATTGTACCATTGTACGCGAATCTAAAACACCCACACACAAAAGACGTTTGCTTCCTTGGCCTTTATCAACATGTCTTTTGGTTTTTTCCCTTCAAAATCATCACTTGTTTATTACTCGTCATTGTCCACCGTCATTTTTATCGATTTTTCTCTTTTTTTTAAATATCGACGGTGCTTACTAGATTGCCATTCACGCTCTTGCATTTCTTTTCGCCTTTTTCATTTTGTATTTTTCACTTTTCTTGAAATTGCCATCTCTTTACATACTCTTTCTGTGCAGTTTTTACCATCGTTTGTGCTCATTGATGAAGCTCTGGAAAAATGATTGAAATAAAGAGCGAAGTTTTGTTCCTTGACGCGCATTGCTCAATTCACGTGAAAGGTTGACTCACACGGCAGAATTTCACAATGTCAAGGAAATTGGATTCCCGGAAGAAAAAGGCGTCGTCGTGAACGCTAAGAAACCCGCTTGTTTTGATTCCCGGTGGGAGTTGGAAACAGAGAGACGGGGAGAAAGAGAGTGAGAGATAAGAGAGAGAGAAGAGATCAGGAGAGAGAGAGAAGTGATAGAGAGAGCAAGAGATAGACAGAGAGTAAGAGAGGGCATGGACTCGTGCGACATTTCCGCGCATTCGCTCAGTCACAGGCAGCGGCAACGAATGGATGTATCACGAGTGAAGCACACGCTTGTTTCTCTCACTCAGTCAGGTACGAAAACACACAAAGACTCACAAAGACACTAAGAGCGAACGACATACACATATATGCCATATCTATACAGAGAGAGAGAGAGAGAGAGAGAGAGAGAGAGATAGAGAGATAGAGAGAGAGAGAAACAGCTAGAGATAGAGAGAGAGAGAGAGAGTTAAAGAGAAAGAGAGAGAGAGAGTTAAAGAGAAAGATAGAGATAGAGATAGAGATAGAGAGAGGGAGAGAGAGAGAGAGAGAGAGAGATAGAGAGATAGAGAGAGAGAGAAAGAGAAAGATAGAGAGAGAGAAAGAGAGAGAGAGAGATAAAGAGAAAGAGAGAGCGAGAGAGAGAGAGTTAGAGAGAGAGAGACAGAGAGAAAGAGAGAGAGAGATACGTATACACCTTCTAGGAAGTGCTCTTCTTCTCTTCCTCCTCCAAATCACGTGTGATCTCCGCCCATTCCTATTCACACACATGTACATATCAGATTAATTCGCACTAACACTCACTCATCCGTAAAGATGTGCGGAATCGTAGTCTTAATTGGAATATTGCCACATGAGCTGATAATGTCCTTTAGCTGATGGTAAGCTTAAAAAGCTGTTTAATTACTCATTTATATGTAAGGACGTAAAGGTTATCTATCTTCTTCTCTTGTTGAAATCTTCTTCTCTTGTTGAAAATTTTTTTAATCTTGTTTGATAGACTATCTGATTATTTCACAAAAATGCATGAGAATCTTCTCTTGGATACGGTGAACTAGAATCGGCGAGAAGAGAGGTAAATGTCAAAATGTGTATGCTTGTCTGCCAGTGATTTGGCATGTTTTTAGGCAATCGAACTTCTTGGAGTGGATTTATTTTTCAGCTTTAATATCAGACCGCATGACCTCTCTCTCTCTTTCTCTTCTCTCTCTCTCTCTCTCTCTTTCTCTTCTCTCTCTCTCTTCTCTCTCTTTCCCTCTCTCGTACTCCTCTCTTTCTCTCTCTTTCTCACTCTCTCTTTCTTTCTCTCTCTCTCTCCTCTCTCTCCAAAACTCTCACTCAAAGGCAGCCGCTCGCGGTGACAAACAAGCGTGGGAATCTGCATGAGGCGACATTCCCTTTTTGCTTCCGCATATGACAATGAGCGCATGCCAATGACCCGTGTTCCCACATCTTCTTGTGACCGTGTGAATAGGATGAAGCATTTTTTTTTCCTTTCATCTGCTCTTGGATGAAGACTGGTTCTATGTACATACATGCATATATGAAAATTGGATTTAAATCCGGAGATCTCTTTCAAAGAGCGTATTTTGTTGTGAATGTACATGCATACATATATTCGTCATACGAATTAAACAGTGGGATTTGTGACCCATTGAACTGTGTAGAATGATGAATTAATGCATGTATGTGTTATGATGCTGTTCAATACATACAACACATATTCATGCGTTCTGAAAACAACATGTATTTGTGAACATCTCCGTTAGATGACGACAATGATATGTACATAAATTTAAGCCAATGTGAATTAGTGCGGGATTATCTTTTTCCTGTTTTTCTTTTCTCTTCTTTTTATTAGAGTTTTATAACTTACTTGTTCTCCATGTTGCCAAGGCAAAGTGCACCCCGACAACTGTGGCCTCGTCGTCTGGAAGCGACCGAGAGACTCCCAGCGGGGGGAAGAGGCGAATTCATGGAAAAGGAGAGAGAGAGAGAGGAGGGGGGGGAGAGAGAGAAAGAGAGAGCGAGAGAGAGAGAGAGAGGAGGGGGGGGGAGAGAAAGAGAGAGCGAGAGAGAGAGAGAGAGAGAGAGAGAGAGAACGAAACGAACGATGAAGTTCTAGGGCCTCTCCACTTGCCATTCGTCTCCCACAGAAGGAGAGAGATATTGGTAGAGAGAGAGAGAGAGAGATAGAGAGAGAGAGAAAGAGAGATAGAGAGAAAGAGAGATAGAGAGAGAGAGAAAGAGAAAGAGAGAGAGAGAGAGAGAAAAGGGAGAGAGAGAGAAAGAGAGAGAGAGAGTGAGAGAGAGAGAGAGACCGAGGGCATGTCCGCTAATCAGGATGAGGAAGCCAGGTTGCAACTTGTGTCCTGAACGTAGGCAGGCCGCGTGCCCTACTCGAGTTACCTTTCATGTGTTGGATATCCTCAGGGTCGTCGTATCCTCAGTCATCCATCCACTTCTCTTTCCCCCGAACCCTTTGCCGTTTACACGTCCACACGACCTCAAGGAGGTTAAAAGCCAGAGAAAAGATTCTTGTGTTTGTTCCCAAAAGTTGCCCATTGTCAGCTACATTGAACAGTTTTATCAGTAACGTCCATATTCTACATACTGATATATTTCTCGAGATTCCATAAATTCTACTTGACGAAGGGTCAAGTACATAGAATTGATTACGAAAGAAGAAGGTTCATCTTTCGTAATCAAATTCATGGAACAATTACTGGCTGTATAATTTTTTCTTCTTCTTCTTCTTTTTCTCGTTATATTTCATCCGTTCTTCGACCTTTGTAGGAGGAGATGGAAATTAATTGTAAGAAGAAGAAGAATAAAAAAATTAATTGAACACTGTTTTTTCTACTCTAATTTGCCTCTTCCGCTTTTCGGATTGTGTTTAATTATTATTTTTTTCATTTAAATTGCCTGTTTTGTTGTTGCTAGATCACTTTTAAAAGAAAATTGCCGTGCTACTTTCTTTCGGCACTCTCACAAAGATAAATGCATGTAAACAAGTACTTTCCGAAATGCTTTCTTTCTCTCTTTTCTTTCGCTCTCCTCATTCTCTCGCCCTCTCTATCTCTCCTTTGTCATCTCTCACTCCTTCCCTCCCTCTCTCATTCTCCTTCTCTCTCTCTCTCCCTCTCTCTCTCTCTCTTTCTCTCTCGGCGAATACGTAAGTTGTTTGAGGATATGCGTAACGGCTGCCGGAGGCGCTCCGAGCGCTCTCGTTGCCTCCGGAGGAGTATGCGCAGAGAGAGGGAGAGACATAGAGAGAGAAAGAGAGAGAGAAAGAGAGGAAGAGAGAGACAGAGAGAGAGAAAGAGAGGAAGAGAGAGACAGAGAGAGAGAGAAAGAGAGAGAAATAAAGAGAGACAGAGGCAGTGAGACAGAGAGAAAGAGAAAGAGTGAGGTCGACGATCATCTTTTCACCCCATTACTTTTCGCCTCTACATATCTTCTAGATCAATGCACTCTAACTCTTCCCTCTCTCTCTCTCTCCTTCTTTCTTCTTTCTCTTCCTTCTCTCTCTCTCTCTCTCTCTCTCTCCTTATTTCTCAGCGGATGCGTCGTCAAGAGTATGACGCACACGCGCATGAGTATCAAAGCAAATTATGTGAGGCTTCGCCACGACAACTCTGCAAACGACAACGGAGAGAGGGGAGGAGGGAAACAAAGAAATGGAGAGAGAGAAAGAGAGAGAAAGAGAAAGAGGGAGGGAGAGAGAGAGAGATTAAGAAAGGGAGATAAAGACATGGAAAAGAAGAAGAGTTGTAGCTATGTATGTGATGATGAGGTATGAAATCTGTTGTTGTGATGAAGTAGAGTTACGCATATTATGTGCATATCTACGTAATAAAACGAAGTTTGAGACTTAACCCATCAAACTAGAAAAAAAGATTCTCGCCAATGTGAGTCACGATTGTGTTAAATTTATTTTTTTAACCATATTTTTTGGCTTTTCTGTTGAACTTCCATATCATAATTCCACATCTCTATCTCTTCTTTTTCTCTATCTCTCTCCCTCTCTCTCTCTCTCTCTTTCTCTATTTCTCATTTCTCTCTCTTTGTCTCTCTTTCTCCGTTCTTGTACTTAGTTCTGCAGGCATGCAGCAGAAGTCGGAACGTGTCCTTGTTCACTTTGTGCTCTCTACCCACTCACTTCAGCCACCCACTTCATTCCTTTCTCTCTCTCTCTTTCTCTTTCTCTCTCTCTTTCTCTCTCACTCTCTCTCTTATTTTTTCTACTTCTTTTCATTTTTACTTCTTACTTTTCACTTTTCTGTCATTCCATTGCTTTTTATTTACTTCTTCGTCCGTGGAGCCCTCTCTCTCTCATTGTCAGTCTCACACTCGTTCGCTTTATCTTTACCTCACTCCTACTCTCTTTCTGAGTTCGTCTCTATCACTTTCTCTGTTTCTCTCTCTCTCCATCTCTCACTTTTCTGTTTTTCTCCCTCTACCTCTCTCTCACGTTCCCTCTTTCTCTCTCAATTTCTCGGTTTCGCTGATTCTCTTCCACGCACACACACTCTCTCGCTCTTACTCGTTTGCTCTCGACCTACTCAATTCTGGATGAACTCTTTTGCCCTTCTCTCTTTCCCTGTCTCTCTCTCTCCCTCTCCCCCTCCCTCTCTTTTCCTCTCTATCTCTCTCTCTCTCTTTTCTCTTTCTCTCTTTCTCTTTCT